>JAZHYW010067210.1:0-60701 GCA_037355805.1 Ixodes ricinus | reverse complement strand
CATAAAATGGCAGTAACCTGTCCTGCGGTGGTAATGATAAAGCAAGTGAACAGAGATGAAGGCAAAGCAGAAGGTCGGTTATGGCGTCGCCATGAACAGCTGTTGCAGGGCGTATATACCCAACAGCGTGTTTGTTATAATGCCAATGGTGTTCGTCGTGTTTCCGTACGGCGTTCCGATCGTCAGCTAGGCCAATTATGTAGAAGGAAGGCCCAGTGACTTGCGCTTTCAGCAGCAGATTGATTCGTCCCATTACCATCGTGGCGCCGGCTGCGTGGTGACCTAAGCACCTGATACAGAAGTATAGATTGTGACGAAGCATTTCAGGCATTAAGACCAAGCACCGCGCCCCCCGAAAGTTGTTTTTTAAGTACGAGATCGGGAAAGAACCGACGCAGTTGAGCATATGGTCTGGTCAACGTCACCGCGACGTTCTCTTGCTGGGCCCGAAGACTCCGCGTCTATGGGAGCCGGAAAGAATTTCCCAAAGGGTGCCTCGTCAAAGCTGTTCTGGTCTGCTAGCAACAAAAGGGAGCGAAGAAGAAACGACTCTCTTCGTGGGAAAAGCTACGCGGACATGAAACCTCTCCAAAACACTTGCGAACGAAAAGAAAAAGATAAAAATACGCACAAAAAGCAGCGCTCGCCAGTTTTCCTGTACTCGGTTTACCTCTACGATGACAGTGCAGTGGCGGCCATACTTGGTTTCCAGCTTAAGCGCGAGCGCAGCCGAGTGCTTCGTGCGGCGTGGACCAAAGAGCGTTTGGTCGCATGACCCCGCCTCCACAAAATGGAGAGTGGAGTCGAAGACCCACGCCGGCGTTCCGGACTGGTCCGCGCTAACAACGCAATGCCGGCTGCGCAAATCGCCGACGAAAGTGAAGGGCGCTCGACGGGGCGATCCGCCCCGAACCTTTTTCCACTTATTTGGTCCCGCTTTCTGAACGTGGGACTGGATGAGGAGTTTGGTCACGTGTCGAGATGACAGACGTATAACTCGTCCGACGACCAGGCAGTTTCCGCCACACCGTCATCGCAGGAGTGTAAACGAGTGCAGCGGCTTGCAGGTAACCCATCCCCCTGACGCGGCTGTAGATATCTGACAGTTGCCCAGGTCGCGACGACGCAGAAGCCTCTTTCGGGATTGTCTTCAGTTGGCTGCGTTTTATTTCTCTCGGCTTTTTTTTATCGTTTCTACTAGGGGCCACGGTTTTCTTTCTCCAGGCAAGTCCTCGCTCGAACAAATTTTGCGCCAGAGTGGCCGAGGTGGAAGAAATAAAACGGTCTGTCAAACTTTCGAGCCTCCGTCCTTTCACGCACTTGTTCCGTCGGGTCCCGTATTTACATCGCAGTCCTTCCTTTGTTGGTGTCCGCCACGTTCCGAGAGCCCAGACGGAACTCTGATAACGACTGCCGAGGAACCTGCGCCTTGTTGTTCGATGGCGGGCAGGAACGAAAAATTTCCCTCCGCGTCCATCCGCTCTTTATATTCATTTGCTGCGTAGTTTTCGACCAGTCCTCGGTGTTTTATCTCGTTCGACGTGGGTTTGATTCTACTTTTTAGTTTCGAAACAACGTTTGTTGAGGGAATATTAGTAGGCGGCATACACCAACCCATAAAGCAGAGCGCATTTGTGAACTGGTTTCTGAGTCAGGGCGTCACGAAATGTGCTTGCGGAATCTGGGCGTAAGACGAAGTGGCCGCGTGTTCGGTGTCACTATGGTTAGTGACCCCGTGATGTCACTGTTACGTTTTGTGTGACGTTACGCTACGTTACGTCATGGTTACGCAGTGTCGCGTGAACATCACCAGTGTCACTGACACCGTCATTTCTAGTGTCTCGCGGGGTTCACGTCACCACGTCACGTTGATAACGTACGTGATCAGCTAAACGTAGTGAGAACATATCTATCAATCTATAACGTACCCCGTCATGCTGCTCCCATTCTCTGCTCCCAGAGGTGAACGCTGCTCGTTTTTCATTAATTTTTTCTGCGATAGTGATACACGATCAGGTTTCATCACTATGGTGGTTGAATCTTCAACATTTCTTTTGCTTGTTTGCGCATAAGCAGATACTGATTAACGTCGTTATCTGGCAAGATAGACAGGCGTCATTGTTAGTTGGAAGCGTCTTTGGGCAATTTCATTGTTTTCTGCAATAACTGTGTCCGACAAAAACGACAATTCGTTTTTGTAAAACACACATAAATATTGTGTGACGCGATATGTTCCTCTGCGTGAAGAAAAGACTCATGTGAAAACCCCATGGATTACTAAAACACAATCACCCTAAAAAAAGGAGAGCTTAGCGAGTCAATAACCTTGGACAATGTTAAATGAAATATATCTATTCTGTGAACGAAAAAGGAATGAAAACTTCAATCTACTTTTAATATTTTCGCGTTACATTTAACAAACAAAAACTGACTTGGAAAAAGCATAGTTATAACGTTGCGATTAAGACTAGAAATATTCATAGGCCAACTGAAATAAAAAATAAGAATACGAAAAGAAATATTGCTTATAAAACACTGATTATGCTGGAGACGCTAGTACTACGTAGTTTCCGCACCCTTCATATGGATTGCGCAAACTGGAAGTGTTAGATTCAAACCTTCGGGAACGGCATTTCAGTGATGAAAATAATCCCTGGAGAAGGGGAACAAGAGGGACAAAGGACAAACACCCGGGACCTCTCCACCTGTGATGGAGAGGTCCCGGGTTCGATACCCGGACCAGGCGGATATTTTCGGTCGCGCAACAGTCACCTATTTAATGTTGAAGTTGAAAAATATATTAGCTTTTCGTCCATTCGACCATCCAGAGTCAATCACACCAAATCGGTCAAGCAATACAAATTTAAACGCAATGTTTTGAATTATAAAGTTTACCCCCGCGCTACACATGAGCGAAATTTACTTGTAAAAAATGCATTAACACTTTCTGCAATTGTAAATTTTACTGGTGCACTTAACAATATACTTCCTTTACCACTTTTTGTTCATATTTCTTTTTTCTATTTCTGCGCTCGCCGTCAGTGCAGAGCCGCATTATCACTAATTACGTAAAGAAAAAATAGGCGTCCCAGGCGGATCCGCCCATCACAGAACGCAAGAATCGCATATTCCTTGGCTCGCTACGCTCTGCCTCTCATTGAATCGTTCTGGCGTATGGATTTTCGGCCGCCGACAAGCCGACTCTCGATTCCCGGCTCGTCTTGTTCGCGCTTAATCAGCAGTATGTCCCAAAATTCAACACCCGCCAATGTCTTTTTCTTTTTTTTCGTATCCGGGAATTCAGATTGACGCGGTCTATCGCAACGCGCCAGAGCCAACTGAAAAACGCTGCCTTGTGTGGGCAGAAAGAAGAACTCCGGGTTCTCCTTGTCCTTTCTATGAACTGCGGCGACAGCCGAGGCGCTGCACACTGCCGTGTTTAAGTTGAGCGAACCGACGCCCTGCTCAGATTTAGAAAATGGCGTTTATGGTGCGCTGTGACGTCACGTGACACTAAATGCCCACTAAATTTAGCTTAGAAATTTGCGCTAAATTGTAACAAACAAATAGTGACGTCACAAATTAGCCGTCCGGACGTCCAGGACGAAGGTACACGAAACAAACACGCGATCCGCTGCCAATCCTTGCCAATAACGGCCACTGCCGCGAAAAAATCCGATGGTGAGAGTTTGGACTCTCACCGCAAGATTTCGGCTAAGACCAACGTGACTAGAGCAACTCAGTTGGGAAACTGCCATAGCGCCTGCTTTGAAAAAGTAGCTCCGATCCGTACTCGAGAACTGAACTAAAGGCGATCGTAACGCCATGCACTGCTGCACGTATTGGTTAAGGTCGAGTCGCGCAAGGGCCGGTGGCACCATCTCGCAGTGGCATTTCGCAGTAGCAATAGAAATGAACTTCCATGTTTTGGCTCGTCGCTAAAGGGCGGCGCTGTTATCGTATCCAGATTGGTCTCAGTCAACGTTACTAGAACCATTCAGTTGGGAAACTGTCATAGAGACTGCTCTGAAAAAGTGGCACCGATCCGTCCACGAGAACCGAGCTAATGGCGAACACAACGCCGCCATTTCTCCCGCAGCGGCCACTCGAGGAACTGCAAGCGACTTCCATTTTCGTTGTAATCGGCCATTTTGGGGCCAGAAGAGATACTGTGGAAGGGGCTTCGAGGTACCGCCCCCGACTCCCAAGCGGACGCGCCGCGGATAACTACTGTGGTTAATATGCGCCTAACTCAGGACGCTCTACCTGAAATCACCGCTGAGGCACGGTTGTATAAAAACAATATTAATTATACTGCAAAACCTTGCGAACTAAAGATTTTAGAAAACAACACACGCCCTCCATTTTGTACTAAACTCCAATAAAAGTTACTACAAGAAGAGTTTTTCTCCGTTAGTTTTTACGCAAAAAACATGCTTTCTAAAAGCTCAAGGCGACCACAGTACAGACAAATGATACAGAGTGGCGCTGTTGTCGTATTTAGCTCGGTCTCGGTGGACGTCAGCGGCCCAGGTTTCAACGGTGAGTTTCCCAACTGAGAGTTCGAGTAACGTTGGTCTCGGTGGACGCGAGAGGGGTCCGGGTGTCAAGGGTCAGTTTCCCAACTGAGTGTTTTAGTGACGTTGGCTAAAACTGACGGCACCTAGAACAGCACGCATGGCCAGACTCTGCCAGCACGCAAGTCTTCCGCCACATCTCACATTGCTACCCCGCATGCCTACTTTGTACTCGTGTTTGCCTCATCTCTGCTTCGTTTCCTCAGTGTATTCCCTCTTCGCTTGTCTGCTCAATATTCAAATCAAAACGAATTCTCTTTTGCCTCATCCTGCAACGCCTGTCTCGTTCCCCTTACAACCTTTCTAGATAGATTCACCGCAGCATTTTTTTTTGTTGTTGTTGTTGGGAGGGGGGCGGGGGAGGGTGTCTTTTCAATTGGACTTGTGTCAGAACTTTGCGAAGTCCCGGCCAATTCTCAGTGCCACCGGCCTTTGTACGGATCCCGAGCGCCGAACAGTATTGCTCCGAGAAAAGGATATTCGTACTTGTGACGGCAGATAAGTTCATCTGATTTGCAAATAGCGGTTCCGGATTGCTGGCGCCGGCTTTCTTGACTTCTCTTATCTACGTCTCGTTCTTCGAGTCGCGACGAGTTTTCCACGCTGAAATGTCCTCAGCGCTCATAACTCAATCGAAGGCGGCATCCATTTTCGATTCTGTAGAGCGGCTGCTGATGAGAATCGTAATCTCTTCTTGAGAAGTAGCGGAACGGCGTCTGTCGTGAGGTTCGTCTCCGGCGTCAAAGGGATAGGCGAGAAATGTTTCACTCGTTATTGCTCTTCTCTCGGCGTCGTTAACGGTCGTAGATATCTTCGGTGCCTTATTCACTATTCGCAGCTAAAAAGAAAACTGCGCCCCCGAAGCGTAAAAGAAGTGTTAAAGAGGCGCCGATAACCATCGCCTATCCTATTGTTAGTGTTCCGTGTGTTCGCATAAATCCAAAAATATTTGACAAAATCTCGCCTATAATTTTTTGTCACTTCGATTTATCCCAAGAACTCCGAATTTCGAGGTCACCAGCGGTAACATAAACAGCAAAAAGCACAGAGTTTTACAACTAAACTTTATAAGGGCACAAGGTGAGTGGCCTCGAGGAGATTTCACTTCAGTTTCCTTAGAAATTTAGAACTACTTACAAAAAGGGGTTTGCTTTCTAACACGTCCAGGTTCCTTCGAAACAACGGGTCATGAAACCCGGACCTTATTTGTTTTTTGTTCGAATTTTTAAATTTTACGCAGTAAAATAAAAATTTGAATTTCAAAAATTGGGAATCTAAGAAAAATTAAGTCCAATTAACCTTGAAACTTCAGCGAAAAATAAACTCCGAAAGAGCCACTCCGAATTTCACGAGAAATAAGCTCCGAAAACACGGTATCCTACCTATTCTGTAGCGAAGACTGGCGCGGCCTGGCGGTCGAAATGTAAAACACAGAGGACGCTTAAATGCACGGGGCCTGAGCTACAAGCAGAAGACTACAAGTAGGGTTCCGTGTTTTCGGTGTTTATCCTCTTTTTTTTTTCGAATTTGGGGTATTTTGTTGTTGGGGGTGGGGGCGGGGGGGGGGCGAAGATTCGTTTTTTTTTTGTGTATATTGGTTATACCAACCAATTTACACAAAACACACAAAACCATGCAAAACCCCTCAAGAAAAAAATTGGAAAAAAAACCCGGAAAGTACCATATTTTAATTATAACCTCAAACCCAACATGTTACTATTAGAACCCTCGTCTTTAAACGTCGTTATTCGCTTCTGTAGTATACATCCAGTCGCTTATCTTCTGGCTTACTGATCTACCTGAAAAGTGCGCACCTTTTTGGCATGTTCATCCGCTTTCTAACCCTGAGTTTCTTAAGGTTCCTCGTCAGAAAGCGGTGTTCGAGTGTTCTGAAACGTTTGTTTTTACTTCGGTGGCCCTATATCACTCATAATGCCAGCCCAAAGGTGGTGCGTGCTTGTTGTCTTAACTGGGTGGGTTGCCTAGGCAACGGTGGTGAAGGGGATAGCCATAGCCTCCTCTCTACTCACAAAGCCTGACAGTTCGACGGCAGCGCCATAAGTACCCAGCCGCAGATTTGGAGCGCGAGGATCTGATAGCGCAGAACATTTCTGACATTTCTGGTATTCAGCGCACAGCTTCTGCAGCGGCGAGGAACCGAAACATCGTTTTCAATGCCAACGAGAAAAGAAGCGGTAGCCGAGGAGCGCGATAATTGGATAAGCACGAGCGGACATTCCATCCGCTCGGGACAAGTGTGTTTCGGCGTCTCGCCGCAGCAGGGCGCCCGTTACATGCCTCTTGTCTGCCGGTCTACCTCTTCACTTTCGGCAGCCGCGTCTGGTGGCGATCTGCCAGGCTTTGTCCGTATAGAGGAGGAGGAGGCTATGGTGTAGCACGTCGTTGTGGAGGGAAGAGAGCGCAGCTGGTGTGACGTCATCACGCTGGAATGCGACGCAGCATGACGGTTGCGGCGCGCAACCTTCACGAGACCAGGGAGCAATTCGATTACACAACCTGCGACTTGTGAAGCCAAATTCCACGAGGTTCTTGGAGATGGATTGAGTGGTAGAGAAATGGCAGGCCACAGCAACGCGGATAATTATACAGACTTTATGCAACCGAAGCGCATTAACAAATGATTAGGAGGAACAAGAGGCCCGCAGACGAAAGCCTTTCAGGCTGAGGTCCACCAACGAGGTAGATGGGCTTAGAGTGATAAACTGGTGTCTCGTTCACCAGGCAAAAGTGACTTCCACTTGGGTGCCGCCATGTTGTACAATTTTGACCACGAGACACGTATGTGACACTAGAAGCACATATGTGACTTTAAAATCGGGAGTACCGCAACGCTCCGTCTTAGCACCAACACTTTGCAACCTATGTGAATGATCAAGCAAAGGCGGTGTCGGGATGTGAACTGTATCAGTACCGCTGATGATACTTCTTTGTATCGCGTCGCATAAATTGCACCAGTGCAATCGACTGCGTTACAAACAAACGCGACACGGTTGATGAACTGGCTCAATTCTAGGCTTATAAAATAAACGCATATAAAACAAAACTTGCGTGTTTTCTGCAGTCCACTAAAGCGTCAGAATTCACTTCGGCACTCCTTTTCTTTCTATTCGCGAGGTCCAATTCACTATAGGCGGCGCACACTCGTTTTCCAAAATGGCAGGTTTAGTGAGGGTCGGAGATGCGTGCCGCTGCTGCGGAGCTCTGTTCTAGTGTGCTGGCTTCACTGAGCGACTCAATTTACTTTCTGAAGTGACCTGCTAGGAGGCTAGGTCATCGTGAACGCAGGTCAACCCTTTATCCTGAAAACAAAATCGGTATTTAGCGTAATACTTAAGCCAGGAGGTACGTTTTAAAACCGGAGCGGAACCAACAACTAGCAGCCACTGGTTCTGGGTAATTTCTCGGTATAGGTCTTAATTTCAGGTGCTTCATATCTCAAAATGTGTGCTCACACCGTAAATATTTAGTTAAAGATAGTTGTTCGCGGAAAAAGTTTGTCCCTTTAAAGACAGGGTCTTTCATACACACTTTAGAGTGCACTACAGAATATTATTATTTCTGGAAAAAATGAGTGCTGATGTTTGTGCGTTCTTGCAGCCTTTTTCTCGCTCGAGATAATTGTCATCATTAAATAATAAACTGCGGGCATTTCAATGCCCTTTTCGGGTATTTAGTTGATTAATTGCTTTAACGTTTTTCCCCAGCTTTACCAAGAATACCAGAATTAAATCCACAAAACATATGAATTAAGGAACGCTGTTCTCACTAGAAAAATTTAAGAGACGGGAACTCGGAGTCAGACAGCAAAAGCGTGCGTGTTTTTAAAAGCAGCTGCTTGTGACGCCCATAGGAGTTCATATTGCATCCAGTGTTTCGTCCGCTTGTCTATCTCGATAACGATGTCAGAGATTTTAATGTGCTGAAAGAAAGCAAAATGATATCTTTCAGGAAGAAGACTATTATGGTTCAATGGCGTTATTTTTGTGGATCGTGGCACGTTAATATTGGTGGCATACATTGCCGCAATTTGTATTAATAATATTATAAATATTAAAATTACGATATTTTAACACGCAATTTTTCGAAAGCTTCTAAAATAATTAGTTGCTTATGATCTAATTTCAAACGCGTTTCGAACAAGTATGACAATCTAAAGGGTGCTAATTATCATTGCTGGCGCAACTGCAGAGTTTTCAGTTGCCAAGTTATAAAATAAATATAGTCTGAAATCAATGACAACACTCTTAGCTAATGGGAGAAATTCATTTGCAATTAGATTAATTGAGGGTGCTATCAAAGTAGCGACACAGGACAAATAGGTAAAACTTCCAAAGTCGCCGCCAATATCCTTCCAGACCGAAATTGATGCCGCAAAGAGAAGGGTTGGAAGCAGAGATCCACCCACACGTCAAAGCAGCAACAAACTGCAACAACTGGAAAAAAGTGTTTCAACAGCGGTGGAAAGTGGCCCCGCGAGCAAGGAAAGTTCTCCTGTCCAGCACGAAACAAAACGTGCAAAGCGAGCAAAAAGCGAGGACACTTCGCAGACGAATGCAGAGGAAAGGGCCAACAAGGTGGACCCAACATGGCTCACAGGTTTGTTGAGCACGGTTCGGGCTCTGATTTTGGACGACCAAGCTATCACGCTAACGCGCAACAATTCAAAGGCTCCAAAAGTTACGTTGACCATCGGTGATCGTGACATTGACTTTATCGTGGACACAGGAGCTTCGGTGAACGTCACCAGCCATGACACGTAAATCAAACCAAACACGTACAGGCAAACAAACCAACCCTGATTGGCCCTGTACCAAAAGTGCTTGCGTACGGATCAAGAACAGAGCTTCCTTTAAGGCACACGTTTTCTGCTCAACTCTGCTACAAGGACACCAATTTGCGAGATACCATATTGGTGACAAGGAAGCCAAGTAAGCCACTGTTATGCTTCAAGTCAGCTGCAGCTCTGGGACTTGTCTCACTTGTGCACAAGAATGCTCACTTGCAGAGCATCCAAGGGACGTACCCCGAGCTATTCAGAGCACTACGAAAGCTCAAGGCATTCAAGTGAAACTGCACATTGATCACTCATATTTGAACAGTGGCACAGAAGCTTCGGCGCATCCCATACAACATACGTGAGCTGGTCACAGAAGAGATACGGCGACTGGAGGAGTTCGATGTGATTGAAAAAGCCTGGAGCTCCACTACATAGATCTCTCCTATCGTCGTTGTGCGAAAGCCACATGCACCGGACACTGTTTGGACATCTGTAGACATGCACCGAGCAAACCAAGCCATCAAGAGCGACATGCATCCCCAACGCTGGATGATCTCGTCACAAACCACAATGGTACGTGTGTCTTCTCGAAACCATGGCCGGCTTGCTGGAACAGCGTCTCAGCTGAGACTGGGTGGAAGAAAGCACTGCAAAGGCTGGGCGCGCGAGCGTCTTGAGACGCAGCTTGAGTCCCACTCTGCTCGTGCGCTGGCTTTGGCAGTGCTTTTCATCCAGTCTCAGCTGAGACGCTGTTCTAGCAAGCCGGCCTGATCTCAGCGACGGATACCACTAGCTAGTATTGCACGAGGACACCAGACATATCACAACGTTTGCAGCCCATAACGGAAGGGGAGATCGGTGGACGAGTGCATGGGCTAGCGCACACCAGCTCGGAGCACGTAGTGCGAAAGCTCGCGCTGCAGAACCCAGGGATCCTGGGTTCGATCCCCACCCCTGCCCGTTTCGATCTAGATGAGCATCGTACCGGCGTGCGCCGTGGATCACTACTGCGTGGCGCACGCTGAAAGACCCCAGGCTAGCGGTTGTACTGCACTGGCCAAATTGCTCATCTACAGCGAGTGACTCGTCGCAACTTTCAAATGGCTGACGAACTACACGCTGTATAAATATTTACACAACCCCAATCATTATTATTCCCGCCAAATTTAGCGGGACAATTTAACCCTGGTGACGTCACACGAGCCGTTACGTGTGATGTCACGTGAATGAATGTTACGCCACGTGAAAATTTATCAGAAAAACGTTTCCGCTAAATTTAGCGGAAAAATTGCCCCGCTAAATTTATCGGGGAAATTGACGTCACGTGACCTCAACACCAATTCAGTTTCCCCGTTAAATTTAGAAGGGAAATTTTCGCTAAATTTAAAAGGAAAATATTGGTAAATTTCTTGCCACTTTTAGCGGGAATATTTCCCCGCTCAATTAAACGGAGAAATGTTCGCTAAATTTAGCGGGAAGTTTAGCGAAAATTTCCCGCTAAATGGGAGGGGAGCAGGCGAGGAGGAGACGAGGCTACGAAGGAAAAGGAGGGACATATCCTTCCCTCCGTACCCTCCCCTCTTCCTCTTCAAGAGCAGCGCTCTAATTCGCCATTACAGAAAATTATAAATGTCTTTCATTTTTAAAAAAATTGTTTAGACTAAAAATATTACCCCGGTGTAAGCTTTATATAGCATTGAACAACGTGTCATTCGGTAAACGTTTGGTTTTTCATACACCAGGGGCTGATAAAGCACATGTTAAAAAAAAAAAACCCTAAGACTTGTTTAAAAAAAAAAAAAAACCTCGAAACCAGGACATGAAAGAACTAGAACTTAAAAAAATTTGTGTTTGTCAATAAAATAAAGAAATAAACCTAGAATCAATCACCGGCTGTTTGTAGACGAGAAACCCATTTTAACAATTAATGAGAGCGGTTTTTCAGGAACGACGCGGTACTAGTGAAAAACAAAAACTGGCGCAGAAAACGACTGTCAATCCCAGTCTCGATGAGCCTGGCACGGAACGAGCGCAGACCGAGCACTGAAGATCAAAAGAGGTCCGTGGCGGTTTCCGATTGGTTCATTTGTACCACGTGGGCCGCTGATGGAGCAACTCGGAATCGAGCTCAAGGCTGTCGGCGCCAATTGGCTATTGATCGGGGACAGACGGCGATCCCCGCTGACAGCCACAGCGGCCGACGGGAACCCACACACCCCAGCAGCCTTCGAGCAGCCGCATCGAACTGCCGGAAGCGACATCAATTTCGCGCCCCTTTTCGTTGTTGCAGACACGAAGAGCACTTCCGCCGCGACCTGCTATTAGCGGGTCTTCTAAATTGCGGAGAGTTACAAACCTAGTCTCCAGTGAAACAAAATAATGTTGCCGCGTGCGGTGCGGGGTTATTAGTGCACGCGGTTGCCCGGGAAATGCGAGGCGTTCAAACCGCGACGGCGCCGTTCTTTATTTTAGCCATCGTTGCTCTTATGAAATGTGACAGTTTATTCTAGGCAATCACCGCGTGTTCTGAGTTTTTATATTTCCCGCTGTGTTCCTTTCGTTCAAGTTTAAAACGTGGTAAAGGCTTCTGCGGTTGTTTTCCCATCTTGGTAGTATAGTGCGTTGTTAATGTGACTTTTCTGCAAACTTGTGACGACAATTGAAACTCGTTTTTTCCGCGTGCGCTGCAGGTGCAATAGGTAAGGAATAGTGCGCGTTTGGGCAGTCGGCTCAGCATCGACTTCTGCGGTTTGAGGCCGGTTCGAGAAAGCGCTTCCACACTTGCTCCGGTGCTTTTGATACTCTTGAATGTCCGTGTGACTCCCTTCTGTAGCCGGACTGCGTTACAGCAGACTGCTAGAAGATAGTCATATATCGAATTCTGCGTTAAAAAAAGACAGAAATTCACTACTCTGTCTTAGTCGTAAAGATGAAGCCGAATGTGCGCGTCTTTTGAGCTGCGCTCTGGTGTAAGTGTGATAATCGCGCCGGCGAACATGGTTCGCCATTCGAGCTACAGAGCGGAGCATGGTCTATGCTATATGCTCGAGCCGTATATAGAAAGAGTTTGGCCAATGGATGGAGCCCGCGGGAGCTGGGGCGGACCGGAGCAAGTGGCGGCGCCGCCAGCACCACGTATTACCCCCTGATAAACCTGCCAAGTAAAAATTAGAGCTGGGGCTTGACTAATAATTTTAACCCGAGTTATCGGTACCCTAAATCGATTAATTAATCGGTTAATCGGTTTTATTTGTTCCCACGCATAATTGATCACAAAAGTCAAAACTAGATGATTCGCCTTTGCTGAATATGTGATAAACGGCGCAATGGACAATTTCGGAATTTAAATCAACCTTGAAGCGTATTGGAGAACAGTAGAAGGACACCTACACTCACAAATTAATACTGCAGTCGCAGAATCAAAGAAGTTCGTGGATATTCTCCGGAAATATCGCACTCCTTGATTGTTCAAAACAGTCTCTGCTGCGCTAAACGGACATTCGCACGAAGAGGAATTGACTGGGACATGTATAACCTTCTCCACCTGTTTTGAGTTACAAATATCACCTCCAGAGTTTACTTTGGGTCAGAATTTCACAAAATGGTTTTCCTTTGCGTTGAATTTGTTTTTATAGATCAAAATGTGACCGATACTGGGTCAGAAAATTAATCGCGATTAAAGCATTAATCGATTAATCGGTAGGTTAGTCGATTAAGTGCCCAGCTGTAGTAAAAAAGTCTGAGATGACCTGGAAGGAGACGCGTACCGTGGCGCATGTATCTTTTGTTGTTGGATGAGGCTGCAGGTACATGAATGCATCATTGTAAGATATTGATGGAAATATGAAGTTTCAAGGTGCTGAGCGCGTTTACTGAGCCAGAAAAGGTGAAATTCACGAGAAATGTTTCCTGAAACTTGAGGCGAAACTGCCAACATAGGGTGCGCGTTCAGGTTTAGGGTCAAAACTCCCATGGAGCCGAGTCAGCGGATTTTACCGTCCACTCCGTCTTGGCCGCGGCTGCGACTCCGATTTTTTTCGCGGGTCAGGTGTTCCCTAGTTTGTTGTCCGTTACATTCTAAGAGACGCAATGTCATGGCTGCTGCGTCAGCGCCGCACTCCCCCCCCCTCTACCCCCGCCAAAGGCTAGCGCCTTCGGCGTTGTCGTGTCTTTGGGCACCTCGCCGGACGATCTCATCTATGCGGCCACCAACGTTGTCGAACTAAGTCTATTCAGCCCGGCATCTTGGTGCGCCAAGTTTTGAAATCGTTATCAACGGCCGTTCCGCCGCCGCCAAGCTTAACGAAGCCGGCGTCGTCACCACTACCTATTACCAAGTCCCCGTCGTTGCAGCCGGACCGCAGGTGAGGAACGTCCCTTGCATGTTTCTGCCCACCTACGGCCGCAACGACCTGCTTGTCCAGACCGTGTCCGGTTACGGGGAGGTTCTGGAAATCTAGCATGCGAAGTACCGCAGCACACCAACCGTGAAGACCGGGACAAGATATGTGAGACTCGAAATGAAGGAGTCGGACCAACACCACCTAGACTGAAGGCCTCCGCACGCGTCATCACAGTCAGATCGATCGAGGCTGTGATTGGCCACGAGTGCTGCGTCAGCGTTCGGCTGGGGCTCGTGTCCAATCAGCGCGTCGAAGGTCGGGCTCGGACCCAATAGCCGAGTTAGCGCGATCCAACTCTGATGACGTTTCATAGAGGAGAGAAGACCATGTGGAGGCCTTCTGTCTAGGTGGTGTTGGTCGGACCCGGTCCCGAACTTTCTTCGTATCGGAGGCAACCGGGCGACCTTCGACTATCCGGAAATCAAGCGGGTATGCCGACGGTGCCGACTGAAAGGACACATTCAAGTCAACTGGACGACAGAGCACTGCGACCGGTGCACTGTCTTTTGACACACTAAACGGTTGCACGTTCGACTGCCGCCTGTGCGGCGGCTCCCACTCAACCGTGGACTGCGCGGCTCGGTGGAGCCACTCGTCTATGAATACTGGGACAGCATTGTCTGATTTCCCCGCGTTGTCCGCACCATATGAGGGGACTCCCGTCGCCCGGCCGCCCAGACTGGAGCGCCAACAGCCCCAAATAAACCCCAAGCCAACGTCGACCCGAAGAACTTCCAGCTCGAGCTGTCGGGGGGACGACATTCCCCGGTTCCGCTGCCGGACGTGGCGGGTCAGACGCCACCTGAGACGCAGCCCGTCGCACCGGCACTTTGTCTGCTGCGGATAATTACACTCAGTGGAGCGAGGTGACGGAAGACTCCGAGGTCTCTAGAGACAGTGAGCGCCTCGTCATCGTGGAGGAGACTTCGCCCGTGCTGGGGGACCACCTGTTTCTTCTTTGCATGCCCTGGTACCTTTACGGCGTTAATGACGGAAGGCAGCAAGGACTCGACTAACAGCTCGAACCTCCCCGGACCCTTCGGATATCACGGACCCCTGACCCCCGGACCCCTAAAAAAAGCTCCGACCTTATAAACACACGCCGGGGTCAGGCACAAGACGCCAAGCGCCTCATCTGAAGCAGCGGCTCTCGTACCCCTCGAAGCCGAGACAAGGCAGGTCGTTGCACCAAGAAGCCGCGACCGGGCTCACGTGAGACCTCTTTCAGCTCGGCTGACGACTTGTAGCGAGTACAAGGTACGAGGTGCTGTTTCATTTTTATTTTATTTTTTAGTTTCTTTCTTGGCTCGCCTTCGAATTATTTTCTTTAGCGTTCGTGGGTTTTGCGACCGGGCGAAGCCTCCAGGAAACTAATTTTTTGAGCCGGCGTAAGGTTGCAGAATTTGAAACTGCCTTTTCTGTGGCGTCGTTTTTTTTCTTTTTTTAGAGCGCAGCTCTTAGGCGCCCGTTTCCGCCTCGAGCGGCGTCGCCGTCGCCATCGCCGTCGCCGTCGGCGTAACCGCGCGGTGCATGATGGATAAATTTCCCCGCAAAATTTAGCGGAAAATTTTCCCCGCTAAATCTAGCGGGAAATTTTCCCGCTAAATCTAGCGGGGAAAATCCCCCTCCTTGAGGTCACGTGATTCCCAGGCCACGTGACCCCCCCTCCCCGAGGTCACGTGACTCCCCCCCCCCGTGCCTTCCCCTCCTCCTTAAGAGCTGCGCTCTAATTCGGCGTTACAGGGAGTTGTGAACGGCTTTCACTTTTTTTTTCTTTCGCATTACAGCGCTTGGGCGGCGAATGTATTGTTGTTTTAAACCATGAATTGCTGCGTAATGGGTCTTACTTGTTCGACACAGAGGGTCGGGTGAACCGTCTGGATTTTGTTTCTCAGGGCATAAGCTACAGGTTTATAGACCTCCACATCGCTTATCACCCGGGCGAAAAATGCTGAGTCATTGAGCTGTGGACGCATGCGCAGCTTCTGATATACCTCACAACAGAGCAACAGCGCATGCTCAGGAGGAGTTCCACAGCCCAGCAAACAAAGATGGCAGCGCCCAGAAGGCGATTTTTGCAAAGGTCTATACGGCGAGCAAGTGTTCCAAAATGCCTCTTTAGCGCATCGGAACGCAAGGAGGAGCCTACCAATCAGAGGGCAACATAGACAACGCGTAGGAAACGTGCGATGACGAGGCAGCCAAGTGAGCTCCGTCTATGGTTGAGGTCGGGGAAACAAATGCCCGTGGCGCGTTTGGAGGGTGAACACACGCACGGGGTGCACAAAGAACAGACGAACTTGCAGGCCGTATTAACGTTCACGTCAGCACTTACCACGCTTTGTCTCATTCGTTTTTTAATAACCTCGATGTCCATCTACTCGATGCGTATCCTTGCCTCATCGTGGGAGATTTTAATTGTGTTTCTGACTGAATGACGGACATCCGGGTCCCGAGCCTGGGACGATTAGTTTGGTATGCGCGCGAACTGCGTAGACTGGTGCGTCATTTGGAGCTTGAGTAAACGTAGTCTTTGCTCTATGACGCCACTTTTTAATCCACATGGAGCAACGGAAGGACCAGCTGCAGCTTAGCTTGGGTGGCGTTACGTGCCGCGTCGGTTGACCACGGCGGTGACGTCATGCACTGCGGTGGTTTTTACGGCGACTTCGCTTCGCGTGCCGGAACATAGCCCCGTCATCCTCGCTCTTCCTTTACCCGAAGCGAGCGGCATGCGGCATCTGATCGTTCGAGTTTTGAGCAATGAGTCAGCGAAGAGGACGCTGTCCAATCTAATAAAAGTCTCTTGTTGGAATGCGCACGACTCCCGCCATGTGAGACCATCTCAATCGCAGGTGGCGGGATTTCTGCAGGGGCGGCGTCCTTGAGCGAACGGTCGAGCGCTCCTTCTGGATACGATTCTCCGCATACGCATCGTCCACAGGGGTGGGGATATGCCACCTCTCTTATGCAAACGGCACAACACCAGCAACGCTACCAGTGCCTGTTCCACTGTGGTACAACGGCTTCCACAATTTCCTTGTTGCACCGTTGTCCCGCGACCCATCCTGAAGTCCTGCGATAAGCTGGCGAGCCCAGCAGCCTGATTTCAGCGCGTCTTGGGGCGTCCTGTCCCTGTTTTTCCGACACGCACCTCCAGACGTAGTCCAATTTCCAACCTTCGCCTCCCACTTCAGGGCTCTCGCGCCAACAAAAGATGAGGCTAGTCACCCAGAACTGATCGACCACCCATTACTTTGTGGGCTTCCAAGACTTCCCTACGATTTTAGTTCGACCATATAACAGGCTCCCACCCCGGCGGAGCTTCAGCACTCCCTTTCCCGAATTAAATGGGGCTCGGCAAACCTGCCGGACGGTCTCCCAACAAAAGTTTATAAGACTCCTTGGCCGGTTCCTTGCGATTTCTGTGGCGTTTTACGAGTTTTCTTTGAGGAACATTGCCTTCCGGCATCCTTCCGGCTTTGTCGAATTGTCCTCCACCCCAAGGAGCAGGGAAGCCCCGGCGACCCGGGGGCCTGGCGCCCAATTGCGCTGTTGAACGCGGACTACAAACTTCTGACTACTGTTCTTTCGTTGCGGATGCAAACCCTGCTCCAGAATTGAATAATCTTTGTCAGACATACTCCGTTCCGGGTAGCATCATTCATTCCTTTGTCGTCCTTACAAGGGATCTCGTGGAGTACACGCGAGTCCGAAAGGCAGGGGGTCTGTTGGTATCCCTTGATCAGGCCAAGGTCTTCGATCGCGTGGAACGCATATATCTGTTCAGTGTGCTGGCCGCTTTTGGGCTACCTCCGAAGGGCTGTTCGAGTGTTTCTACAACGGTATGCAAAGCGAATTGTTTGACAAGGGAATCCCGGCAGCACGTTTCCCTGTCACGTGGGCGATCGCCAGGGGTTCCCTTGCTCCCCACTCCTGCTTGTGCTCAACTTAGAACCTTTCTTTCGGGTACTTGAGGGAGCTTCGAACCTTCGTGGCCTACAGCTCCCAGAAACGGGTCCGGTCAAGGCGACCGCAACCGCGTACGCTGAAGATGTGATACTCTTGGCACGTGATAGCGACAGTGTGGTTGGGGCGCTTCAGGTTTTCGCGACCTACGCGGCTTTGTCCGGTGCAGAGCTAAACTCCACCAAGTCCAAAATTACATGCATTGGCGATCCCCCCGCGCTATCCCTTGCATCTCCCCGTTGGCACAACTGTCAAAAGCTTGGGAGTGATTTTTGATGGAGACGGCGTGGCACGCGAGACATGGTCTATGTATGCGCGTGACCTAAGCTTGCGCATAGAAGAGGCCAGGAAATAGGCTCGCTCACACAGACCCGTTTTTTTACGTTACGTTACGAGAAGTCACTGGGAAATCCGTGCTTCGTATTAAGCGTGGTTACCAATTCAAGGAGACAGTCTGGGACGCGACATTCGAGGCACGAATGTTTCGGTGACTTATACGTAACGTAAGAAAACGGTGCTGTGTGAATAGTTGAACCGAGCTCAACTCCTTATGCTACGTTACGACGAGCCTTGTGGCCTTGGTTGCCACGGCACCTCACCGTCCTAGCTCGTCGTCACCGAAACGTTCGTGTCTCGAATGTCGCGTGCCAGGCTATCTCCTTGAATCGGTCACCACGCCTAATACGAAGCACAGATTTCCCAGTGACTTTTCGTAGCGTAACGTAAGAAAACGGGTCCGTGTGAACGAGCCTATATGCTTTCCTATGGCCGTACGGTCTTAAGGCTAATTCACACTGCCCCATTTTTTTGCGTTAAGTTACGTTACGAAATATTACGAAGTCACCGGGACCTCTGTGCTTCATATTAAGGGAGGCTACCAGTTCAAGGAGAAAGCATGAAACGCGACATTTGAACACGAATGTTTCGGTGACTTATACGTAACGCAATTTAACGTAAGAAAATGGAGCAGTGTGAATGAGCTTTTACTTGGCACAGTCAGTGTTTTGCAGTCGATTCTGGTATGCCGCGCTCGTGGCTTCACCGCCCTTTCCGTCTGTGCGCCAGGCACGCTCTTCTCTCGTGTCCTTCTTTTGGGTAGGCAAGGCGGCCCTAGTGGCTCGCCTTGCGCTCAGCCTCCCTCGAGGGTGCGGTGGCTGGAGATTCCCTTTTGTCGAACTGTCCACCCTAGCCTTCAAGACTCTCAAGGATGAAGACTCTCTTGACTGTTCTGGATGACGCGGATAACACGGCCCGTCAGATGGCGGTTTATTTTCTATGGACTTTGTATAGTCATCTGGAACACTCGCAGCCGCCCCCCCCCCCCCCCGCCCCCTCAATCGGCGCATACGGGAAAACGGTTCCCCCTTTTCTACAGAGCGTCTATTGAGACTTTCCGCCAGCTCAGCGCCCAGAAATTGAAATACGACAATGTAGAGGCTCCGGCATATCGCCTCGTTGAGATTTTCTACTCATCCCAGTTTTCAGCGCCATTGCCGGGACTTTGGTGGTTGTACGCGGGGCCACCCTTCCCCCAGGGTAGCCTGCCCGGAGAAGTGTGTGACCTCCAGTTGAAGAAAGGTTGGGGTGTCTAAACAACCAATGACCGCCTTTACCGCTGGGGTGTCGTCAATGATGTTAAATGCCGCAAAGCAGCGCAATGGAGCCGAACGCGCACGTGATGGTGCAATGTGTGGTGGCGCATACCTTCCCTGACGCTGGTGTGCGCCTTTACGTCAATCAGGGTCGTCGGCCCCGAAGGAATTTTGCTTTGCTTATAATCGCGCTGACCGAACGGGTCTTGTGTCGCAACCATTGCTCTTCGGAGGTGCGGTAGCCTTGCCAACGTACGATTTGACCGCTTTTATGGCGCCTGCGACTCGAGATGGTCACTTTTTTGGATGGTGAGCCTTTCCTATCTGGGGACTGGAAGTTCCTACGGCGCTGATCGCGCCGGTACCTGACGGTGCTCAACGGCTAGGTGCACCTAACTTGGGCATGTTGTAATATAAGCACTCTCTGGTCTCGCTTTACCGGCTGCGACGGCCGAAGTGATAATGTCGTCGTGTAACGTGTCTCGTGCAGAGCATGCACCAGATGTGACATTGTAACATTGCAAACACTCGCACTGGTGTGAATATATCTGTTTAGACAGCGACCGCAATCAAAAGAAAGATTGAGTGCATTCCGAATGTCGTCGTGACGACAACGTCACGTGCGTTGACCTTTCAGTTACGAAGAGTCGGACATTTTACCTCTAGCATGCTGAAGTGAAATATCTTGAATACATCCTTACCCAGAAATCGTGATGGGAGGAGGTTACGCTTATTACCTCAGCTAGGGAAATATTCGTGGCTGGTGGTTGGTCACAAGTGCTGTCAATTGACGCTCTCAATGTCAGTGCAAGAAGTTCGGCCAATGACGTGCCCTTATTTTCGCCCTATTCTTACCAATTAATAACCAAACTCTTTACATATACGGCTCTGCTATATGCATGGTTGCAGCAGTAACCTTGCCCTTTTTAAACTGTGTTCACTGATAACCTAACAGGGCGTGGGAGTTGCGTGAGTGCTGGATCAAATCAGCCGCCTCGGCAAGAACGAAGCTTCAACACAATGTCAGCTCAGTGAACGCCACATATCAAAGCCTACCTCAACGTGGAGTCATCCCACTCCGATGGCGCCAACTAAGCGATTGGGGCCAATCCCAACGGCGTCCTTCGTCGCACTGACTGAAAACGAGGCCCACGCAAATACAGCAGTCGCGCTCAACATACATGTCACCCTGTGATAACATCTGAAATTTTCAACACGTGCTTTGATCATTCCAGGGCCCGTTTTCTCGGACGGGAACCGTGGGTTAAAGTTAACTATTGTCCCTAGGAAGGGGGAATTCTAGGTCACGTGACTGGGAGAGCATGGGCGCCAAGGGAGGAGCAGTGTAGGCTTTGTTAGTGCTTTATGGACTCACAGGAGACTAGGGAGATGGGCTTCAACAGCGCCGCACGTGCAGATTGGATCGTCGATTCGGTTACGTCGAGGTCAACAGTCACGCGCCTGCGCACGATCAAGTCAAGATGGCATCCGTGCCTCACGCTCTTCTTTGAGTCAAAAGCGCACATAGCCCTCGTATACTACAAGCAAAATGGCCGCGACGTCGCTTAATGAGGGCTAATAGTTCTGCTTGGTTCTGCTGAACATTCATTTCGATCCGGCTGTTATATTAATGACGCACCATCAACCTATTAGCACGTCAAGCAAAGCGGTAGTTCAGAGGGACTTCTAAACTAACCGACGGCAGCATTCCGCGAACGGATCACTCTTCAGCAGTCCGGGATCCAAGACATATGACGGTACATAAGCCTTGCAAGTGTTTTTATGGTGAGTAAAAAATGTTTTGCGAACAAGTGTTGGTATATATTTATGCTAACACGTTTAATTTGTTACACTATGCACGCCAACTCGTGAGCAGCGATTACTTTGCGGACAAAGGGGTTATTTTCGATAAAGTCTTCGTTCTGGGTGAACATCTGGGACATTGTACTGTTTTTTTTGTTTGCAGTGCACCGACAGTATGGCGACAGCATCGAGGTTTCTACATATCCCCGGTGGCCAGCAATTCAACGGTGACGAGAAGCTTAGCTTTAAGGCTTGTTCACACATACCCGTTTTCTTACGTTAGGTTACGAAAAGTCACCGGAAAATTCGTGCTTCTTATTAAGCGTGGCTACCAATTCAAAGAGATAGCCTGGCACGCGATATTCGAGACACGAATGTTTCGGTGACGACGAGCTATGACGGTGATTTGCCGTGGCAACGAAGGATTCGTCGTAACGTAACGTAATGCCCGTGTCCCACTAGAGCGACATACAGAAATAAAAGACAACGACAAACCCCAAACCAGAGTCTTTCGCGATTTGAGAGGCTTCGTAGAATAAAGGAGGCTATGCTCAAACACGAGCGTCATGCACGCGAGGTGTCTTTGGCAGGCTTGCAATCGCTCGTGCTTACTTCACGAGCACCGAACGACTACACGCCTTTCAAAGGTACCATCGCGAGCATGCTACATGGGTTTGAGGCTTGTCGCTGTCTTTTGTCTCCGTCTGTCGCTCTAGTGGGACACGGGCAGCGCGGTATAGGGAGTATTCACTGGCGGCCATAGCTGTGTGCGCGATTGCTGAGCGCGTGCTGGTGGCGAGCTTCCACAGTTCTTTTGCAACGTGCATTCCGCACCGTCAACAATGCCGGTCTTAGCAGCCTATTGATGTGAGCTCGTTCTGAGCATGCGCTCTAAACAGCACCCACAAATATGGCGTCCAGTGAATACTCCCTATACGAATCAACCTTGCCGATGTCATCTGAAGAAGTCGCAGAAACGAGAAATAAACAAATACTTACCACAAAGAAAGTTGACGAGATCATCATTTCGCTTTTTTTTTTCGTTTTTAAAAGTGATATTAGGATTATCTTGCGTCTTATTGCGATATGCAGCAAAACGCAGGTGTGCAGGTAGAGAAACCAAGGTAGCAGACGATAGTGTCCTGTCCGCAAACGTCGATTGAAAATGGACCAAGCGTCAGCATCGGGGGTTTGCGAACAGAGGCAAAAAGTATAACATTAGACCATACTAGATCGATAACAACCAGCGGAAAAAGAGGATAAAAAAAATGACTGGCTTGTTTCACCGATAGATGCCGCATGTTACTGCCCAATCAATAATAATTATTGTTGCTCTATATCCAGCCGTTTATTACAGTACCTAGGTACTTTTTCCTTCGCACCGTGGTTTACCAAAATGGGTTTACCATCGCTTCGAGAAAACCGGCCCAGGTGGTGATCGTGCAGCACGAGATACCGTTGTTTCGCTGCGGGCAGCCTCGATATGATACCGTGGTGATAGTAACACAGAATCACGGAGAGTGGAGTCGCTCTTGGCCGCTGGGAGAAGCAAGCAAAGGCAAGGCGTCCCCTGTCTAGCCCTCTATAGCTGCGCTAGGTGTTCATTTATGAGCTTTCGTGAGCTTGGGAGTCAGGCTAAATTCCGGGTGAACTTACGTCACGGTAACTTTTGCGAAAAGAGTTTTCCTGCTAAATTTAGGGAGAAAATAGAATTGCTGAATAAATCAGCCACTCATTTTGGTGCTAAAGGTAGCGGGAAAACACTTCTTGCTAAATTTAGTGCGTCACAGAAGGTGTCAACAATGAATCTTCGCCATCTAAAACGAGCCGCAAAAATTGCCACCCGCACATAAAAAGCTTAAACTTTTACCGCTTGTGCAATGAGGTGTGTTAAGTTATCCGATAAAATTATAAGGCATAGCTTTTTTCCTGCGAAAAATAAGACCAACAAACTTGCCAGGGTCAACGGTAGGCAGGTTGGCAAAAGACCAAGTTAGCGGCTTTAAACGCGTGGCGCCATCTCCAGATAGGCGTAGCAAAAATACAAGAGATTGTGTCGATACACACTCCGCGTAAAAAAAACAAAAAAAAACAAAAAACACCATGCAGCGATTAGCAAGTTTTTCCCCGCATTTGTGATATCTGTAGGGTGAACAGCGCGGTGCACTCACCCGTGTGGTGGAGGCGCTCTCCGTCGGGTCCGGCGTCCTGGTGACTCTCCATCTGAAGGATGAGCCGGAAGGGGTCGCTTCGCTCGGCGTCGCACACCAGGTACGTCACGAACGGGAACTGACCTGGGCGGAACCACGAACGAGGACCGTCAGATGGACGGGATTTAAGAGAGGGATCGACTCAAGCATTAAAGAGCGTCTGCAATTTAATGGCGGGCAGCCGCTGCGCGAGTTTGGCTGCAGATGGAAGAGAAAGCTTGCTAACTGACTTTTTCGAAAACTGCATGGGTGTTCATGTAAACACAATTAAACGAATGAATAAACTGGAAAAAAAGCGCGTACAAGGCAAGACCAATTATCATAAAGTTTTATAACTATATCGATAAGCTCGAAGTGTTTAGGGATGACCGAAAACTAAAGGGATCCAAAATATCAGTGTCGAACGATTATTCTCGGTCACCTTAAGAAAACGAAAGCAATTAAGAGAGAGCACAAGAGCGGCATAGCTAAGGGGCTGCATGTGAGACTCGACCACGATTAGATATTGATTGATAGAGAAGCATTTTATTTCGATGACGAAAAGAATTGTTGGATAAAGCTCGCCTCAGGTGCAGCAAACTAAAGCACGTCCAAATGACAGTCGAATAAGTCGAGCAGGGAATTCAAGCTCATTAACGTGAAAGCACGAGACATTAAGGCGAAAGCCTTAGTATGTCTCATCGTTCAGTCCTTGAGCCAGAACACGTCCAAAGGTACACCTGCGAATTTTTAAATCCCTCTGAAAAGACTTTTTGCTCTTGTCCTTCGGCTGGCGTCGAACCAGCGACCTTGCGTTCAGTAGTCCGACGCGGTACCCCTCCGCCGCGGACGGAGGGCTACCGCCGCCTGGCCGTAAATCATTTGTCTGTCGTTAATACAGTGGCGCTGGAGCTTTCGCCTTCAAGTCGTCTTAGGTATAACACCCTGTGTTTCACTATGGTCCGGATGTGCTTATATTGACTGAAACTTGGCTGCGCCCTGATATAACAGAGAGTGAACCGCTCGCCCCCAAGTACAAAACGATGCGTAATGACCGCGCTGCATGTGGTGGGGATGTTGCTATAATACCAAAAGAAAGTATCGACTTCGTTGTGAATGCCCGATATCCCCGAAAACAAAAGTGTCTGGAGCAAAATAAATTTCTGCAGCATTAATTGTATCGTTGGAGCTGTGTACAAGCCCCCAAATTCCCCTGTCTCTTTCTTAGAGGCTATTCAGGACTATTTAACATATCAGATTTAAGTCAGTTCTCGCGTCATTATTGCCGGAGAGTTTAATATTCCAGAAATAAAGTGGGATCAGCTGGAAACGGGGTAAACTGATGTATAAAACACGGAAGTTCTTCTGGACATTTCGCTTGGAAATTGGCTTGTACAGATTGTACACCAGAATACGAGATGTGGGAAAACTGCTGGATCATTACTCGATTTTTTCTATTGATGGTCATGCGTCAGACTACTCAATGTCAGTGGAAGATAGTCTATCGAAGCATAGGCTTGTGCTGTTATGCATGACAAACGTTTTACTGCAACGCAATAAAAGAAAGCCACTCATTTACGTAAGAGATTTCAGTAGAGCTGATTATGTAAGCATTTGGGATCATCTGGACATATCTTTGTGTGAATTGGATGGGGCGATGGACGTGAATTGTTTATGGCTTCAATTTAAAAGTATTGTAAACTACTTTCTGGAACGATTCGTTCCAAAAAAGAATAAAATTCGTGCGCAAACAAAATCACTGAATAAACTGCGAAATTATTCAACTAAAAACGAAAAAAATGACCGCATCTCCACGTGGTGAATGATGTTGATTGGGGCGAAGCTCTGGTGGTGCTGATGATACTGATTTTAATGTTCATAGGTAGTGCTGATGGTGCTGAATTTTTTTATTGCTCATAGGTAGTCCTGAGTTCCGGGTTGCCTTTCGACTTCATTATTACTGCTTTATGGTCGGTGAAATGCAGAGCCAGTGGTTCTTCTAGCGGATCAGCTTGGATCCGCTAGAAGCCGTGAACGCATCTCCACCGCTTAAGTCAACGGTCCATGTCAGAAAGAGAATGTGTGGTATGGAACGTGGTTATATACGCATTTGAGCATTTGACCGCAGCGCCCTCTCGTCTATAAACGTTGAGCCAATGCATGCAAAGTTTAACGCGATTATATACGCATTTGACCGCAGCGCCCTCTCCTGTATAGACGTTGAGCGGCTACATGCAACGTTTCATCCATGACAAAAAACCCAGCTCTTGAGTTACTACCACATCTCAGAACCCTCTACTCGTCCCGCAGTCGTGGCCGAGTGGATAAGGCGATGGACGAGAAATCCATTGTGGTCTCCCCGCACAGGTTCGAATCCTGTCGACTGCGCAAACATTTTTTCTTTTTATGTGAGCACGGACGGACGGACGGACGGACGGACAAGGCTAGACCCTAAGGAGCTTCACCCCTAAAATAAATTCAAGGCGAAAAAAGTAGGACGAAACATCAGAATCAGCTTAGCAGTCTTTCACGACCCTGAAAAAATAAGTTAGTGCAAGCAAAGGAAATATACCTGACGGTGACTCCAATATTATTCATGAAAACTTCGCCACGAAGGTTTTGGCGACACTTCGCCCCATTCCGAGCGTCGTTTGAAAATATGTGCTCGCGAACAATGAAGTTATCTCTGATCCTAGTAAGATGGCTTCCCGATATAATGATTTTTTTCACTCCGTGTTTCTCGAGTCGCATTGAGATGCAAAGTATCTGGAAAGCGTGCTTGTTGAGGCGTCTCAGGCTGACTCTGACATCTGTATATCACAACAGGGTATTTATTCTCTTCTGCTGAATATTGATAAGCTTTTGCTGAACATTGCTGAACATTGATAGTAATAAGTCTGAAGGGACCAGGGTGTAAGATAGACAGGTGGGGAAACGGCCCATAGAAGCCCACCGCAGCGCCGTGACCGGATTGTGTACAGTCATGTCTCGTTAATATGAACCCCGTTAATATGGATACCCCGCTATATGGACACCATTTTCGGGAACAAACGGGGAAAATACATGCATTTTTGTCTCGTTAATATGGACAGCTCATATTATGGGCGATTTTTTGGGGGAACGGAGGCGTCCACATTAACGAGACATCACTGTACTCGTCTGCTTGCGGGTACCCCTGATTTGCGACAGATGGCGCTGCGGCGAGAGAAAAAAATTGGAATCGGATTTGCATGGAACTCTATGGGAGAGTGCGCAAACTAAACCGAGAGCACGACAGTCCTCCATTGAAAGTCCACGAGAAACCATCTCCGTCAGTTTAGCCGGTCGCCACCGGTCGCCCAACCGGAGTGAGAGTTCGCGGTGCTCCACATAGATGGCGCCACAGAAAAAGAGAAAACCGAGCGGGACACAATCCGGTCGCTCATTTGGCTCTTGTTTCCCTACCTGTCTATCTTACACCCTGAAAGGGACCGATAATGTTCCTAACAAATATCTGAAACAATATGCAGAATGGGTGTCCTAATATTTGACAATCATACTCCGCGCATTCTTGGCCCATCATGTTCCTTCTACCGACTGGCTGACGGCAAAAGTTGTCCCGGTGCATAAAACTGGCAGCAAAGATAACATTGAAAACTACCGTCCAATTTCCCTCACCTGCGTCTGTTGCAAAATACTTGAGCATGCATTATAGGGCTGCCTCTTTGATTACTTTAAAAGTTTAAACGCTTTTAACCCAAACCAGCACGGATTCCGGCGGAGGCTATCGACAGTCACACAATTGACAAACCATGCACGATTTTGCAACTTCGCTGAATGAGAGGGCACAGACGGATGTAATCTGACTGAACCTTTCAAAGGCTTCCGATCGCATCCCACATTCACAACTCGTTAAAAAGCCTAGTAGGCACCGGTGTAAATTTACAGGTTGTGAGATGGATCAGAGCCTACCCCACTGATCGTGTTCAATTCGTAGAAGTTAACGAGTGCTAGATGAAATACATTCAAAGTCACGTCGGGGTTCCCCAGAATCCGTTCTGG
The DNA here is from genome assembly GCA_037355805.1 of Ixodes ricinus. Taxonomy (NCBI): domain Eukaryota; kingdom Metazoa; phylum Arthropoda; class Arachnida; order Ixodida; family Ixodidae; genus Ixodes; species Ixodes ricinus. The sequence goes on along the minus strand of JAZHYW010067210.1, from coordinate 33,329 downwards.
GACCGGTATTATTTTTAAGCTATCTTAACGACATTGTAGGTAACATTAACTCTAAATTTACCACTCACTTATTCGCAGACGACTGCTTAATTTATTCCAAAATTGTGTGTCCTGAAGATTAGATCATTTTGAACATAGCGTTTGAAACAATAAATGAGTGGTGCAAATAATCGAAAATGCGAATTGAAAAAAAAACTGTATTTCTTAAGAGTCACAATTAAGAACAAAAACCTGTTCTTTTAGAGTATGAACTTGACGGTAGTCCACTAGCGTTCGCCAGTACTTTTATATACTGATCTGTAACCATGTCTGGAAATATGAGTTGGAAATCCCATATCGCCAATTTGACAACCACAGCAAAAGAAAATTGTGGTCTTGAAACGCAACCACAAATTAGCAACAGACGGAGCAAAAGTAACACGCCATTTAACTTCCTGAGAGTGAGGCACATAAAAAGGACACCACACACATAGACTCTCTAACACAGCTATGGGTTTTATCGTCGTCGTCTTTGTCTTCCCCTCCAGTCTTTCAACGACTTTTTCCGCGCGACATTTCAAACTGATGTTGTGCACAAATCTGTTCCGAATCGATTGTCGGTTGATCCAAAATAAAATAAAGGCAATCATTAAATAATGTCCCGATGGTACACATTGTCCTATAACACTCCGGTGTAGAGTTTGGTAGAATCCACCGATCCAGTCACGTGGCACATTGTTCGAACACCACACATCTTATACCGCGAGGCAAAATTCACACGTCAAGGAACCTTTTTTCAATATCAGAAAAAACAACCGATGCGTTGCTTATACAGTTTTTTGAATTATTAATTTGTAATGTTTCGAGAATAAGTCTTTTCTTGTCATTTCTTTCAAATTCTAACACGGTACTTTTCTTCCATTCTGGTACACATCCGCTACATTGATCTATATGCTTTGCGACCTCTGAGTTTGGAGCATTGTTTTTTACATTATTTTTATGTTCATTTAGCCTTATGTTTAAACATCTTCCAGTCTGCCCAATATAGTTGAGACCGCAAGTCATAGGAATCGAATAAACTACTCCTGATTTGCATGGGACTGTCATCTCTTTGTGGGTTATTTGGCAAGTTCCGTTTTTCTCTTTTATAAAAGGTGTTAACCTTGACAACCTAATGTCATTCCTGTACACAGTTGAAACTCCAAACTTTTGGGCCATCGCTTTGATGTTATGCGATACGCCATGATAGAACAGCAACACCACTCTTCTCGAACTTCCGTCGGCAACCTTTTTAGCTTCTTTCTTTCCTTTAGATAGTGACCTCATCACCTCATTTATGATGTCATCATTAAATCCGGCATCTAACAACCGATGAAGTGTTGTTGTTGTTGCCTTTTCAATCTGGTGTATGCACGTTTTCGCAATTGCGTTTTTTAGCAACGATGTTACAATGCCGCGCTTTATGGCTTTCGGATGACAACTTTTGAATGGAAGTAGGGGCTTTTGGCTTTTTTCTTCCCGTACCTCCAGCACATTGTATCTTCTGCAATAACCAGATCTAAAAATTGCAGCTCGTTTTTTGTCGCTCGTTCCGATGTAAAGGTCAATTCAGGACAGGAGTCGACTAGGTGTCTTTTTGTGACCTCCCATTCTTTTTCGTCTTTTGTGCAAATAAGAATATCGTCAACATAACGCGTTATATATACGTTGTCTTTTCCTTTTTGTTCCATGATCGCTGCTCCCACACAGTCTAAAACGTTTAAATAAACTTCAGACAAAATGGGAGCGATCTTGGAACCAATACATATTCCGTCCTTTTGCGTCATGAGGGTTTCTTCTTGTTTGAGCACATTGCATGTCAGGTATTTTTGGAGCAGAAATAGAAAATCCTCAATCGCAATCCCTGCTCTGGATTGAAACCCAACCAAATCTAATTCAAGCATATTCCTGAACCTGTTAAAAAGTATCGTTTTGTTAATCGAATAATATAGATCTTTTATGTCCAGCGACCCAATGTATCGTTTTGTGCCATGAAACTTTCCGATCTGCTCTAGTACTTCTTCGGAGTTTTTGATAGATAAAGATGTTTCAATACGTACATGGGCTAGACATTTCTGCAAGAAAGAGGAAATTACATTTTGCCAGGAACCAATCTCGTTAAGCACTACCCTTAACGGGTAGTTCACTTTGTGGTCTTTTACGAGAAACTTCTTCGTGCACGTATCTTGCCTAACGCTACTGATCTGTCTAGCTAACTTATTTAGGTCACATGCCTGTAGCCGGTTTACTATTTCTTTTTTCACTCGTTTTAGATCTGTTGAGCAGGGTTTGAACAGTGCCTTCATCGCCTCATTTACCCTACAACTGAACTCGTCCTTAGATAGTACAGCAAACTTCCCTGATTTGTCCGTTTGCAAAAGAACGCCTCCAACACTCTCAATTTCACTGTTGACATGGTTGAGTCGTTTCAAATTTCTGTGCGTTAACTGGAACGATTGGTCTATAACTCCATCTAATCGTTTCAAGGTTTGGTCTACAAATGCGTATCTGTCACTTTCTGTTGGTATCCTGGAGCTAACCGCACGCACATCTGCTAAGACGTCACACCGGGATGGTTTGATATTGGCACAGAACTTTGGGCCGCATTCTAACGATGGTGTTGAAGAGATCTATAGAGAAAACAAAGAACACAACGGATCGAAGGGCTCTTTGATCCATCTAAGCTCATCTTGACGCATAAAACCGAAACATTGTTAGAATGCGGCCCAAAGTTCTGTGCCAATATCAAACCGTCCCGGTGTGACGTCTTAGCAGATGTGCGTAGCGGTTAGCTCCAGGATACCAACAGAAAGTGACAGATACGCATTTGTAGACCAAACCTTGAAACGATTAGATGGAGTTATAGACCAATCGTTCCAGTTAACGCACAGAAATTTGAAACGACTCAACCATGTCAACAGTGAAATTGAGAGTGTTGGAGGCGTTCTTTTGCAAACGGACAAATCAGGGAAGTTTGCTGTACTATCTAAGGACGAGTTCAGTTGTAGGGTAAATGAGGCGATGAAGGCACTGTTCAAACCCTGCTCAACAGATCTAAAACGAGTGAAAAAAGAAATAGTAAACCGGCTACAGGCATGTGACCTAAATAAGTTAGCTAGACAGATCAGTAGCGTTAGGCAAGATACGTGCACGAAGAAGTTTCTCGTAAAAGACCACAAAGTGAACTACCCGTTAAGGGTAGTGCTTAACGAGATTGGTTCCTGGCAAAATGTAATTTCCTCTTTCTTGCAGAAATGTCTAGCCCATGTACGTATTGAAACATCTTTATCTATCAAAAACTCCGAAGAAGTACTAGAGCAGATCGGAAAGTTTCATGGCACAAAACGATACATTGGGTTAGTATCATCTGGTGGGCTAGTTGGTTAAACATTATTATTAAAATTAGCGCAAAGACAAGGAAGGAAGACAGCAGGACAGGAAAGTGGCATTCAGGTTGATTCTTTTTTAGAACTTTTGAAGTTTTACCTGTCTGCCACCGCTGTCTCATTCAATGACACATCTTACATTCAAAAGAAAGGTATTTGCATAGGGTCATGTGTCGCCCCTGTACTTTGCGACATCTTTCTAGCAAAATGTGACAGGGACATAGCCAACACGATTGCCGGCGCACATGTTACTCGTATTTTTCGTTATGTAGATGACTACCTTGTCCTCCTGAGAGAAAGACCTGTTGACAATGAGAATCAGACACTTTGCCACATAAGATCTTCCTTCTTAGAACAAGCCGAAGGTCTCAAGTTTACATATGAGTCGCCAGAAAATGACACACTCCAGTTTTTGGACATCAGACTAACGTTTATGGACGATCACACTTGTTGGGTGTATTCGCCACGTTCGAAGAAGAGACTACTACCATACGACTCGGCGCATTCCAAGCTCATTAAGCGAGCAATCGTCACCAATTGCTTCACAACAGCACTAAAAAAGTCATGCCACCATTCAGCCATGAAGAGTTTCGAAAATCAAGTCCAACGACTATTGTGCTCAGGGTTTCCAAGTTCGATCTTATTTGAAATTGCCGAAAAGCTACTGACTTCAAAGAGACGACAAAGACAAAGAGAAAAAAGAAAGCGTCCTGCCATATTGCCATATCTGCATCGCTTATCGCATAACATCAAGAAGGTGGCATCCAAATACGATGTTCAGATAGTACTATCGGCACCAGACAAGCTAAAAAAACTCTGCCCAAAAATAAACAACACGAAAGGAGAACAGGGAGGATGCCAAGTTAATCACCAGCACAAGTATGTTGAATGTAACAGCAGAGTGGTCTACGAAATACCATTATCATGTGGCCAAGTCTATATCGGGCAGTCGGGTCGTTGTATTAACGTTAGATTAAGAGAACATGACCTCGCACTGAAAGCATCACCCGCAGGACATCTCGCGGTACATGTTCGGGACTGCAACTGCACCCCATTATTCAAAAACACAAAAATCTTAAAACGTCTAAACGAAAAAACAAGTAGGGAAATTTGCGAGGCACATATGATCACAAGAAAAGCAGGCCAATGCATCAGTGCTCCATCAGTGGCCCTATCGAAGAGAGAAATACAATACCTCGAACTCTTTCACTGAGAAATGTGACCGGCGGTGGTTCGAGCACAGAAAACTGCGGCAAGGTCACCGTGAAAAGTGTCTCTCCACCCTTAAGATCACAGATCACAGAAGTATCGGTGTCCTGGAAGAAAACGACGTCGTGGATGACTGTGTGCAGCTACTGCTGTCGTCGTTACTACGTACACAGATGTACAATCTAAAACAATCAACCTTCACCTTTTTACCTAAAAAAATGTCTTTTCAACCTTGTTATATCATTTTCCTTCATGCTCTTCACCTTTAAATTTCTTTTTCTTTTCTTTTCTTTTCAATCAAAACATTACTACTCTACTTCTTCCTCATCGTTCTCTATTAAAACCAGTTGTAAGTAGCGCTCTTTCCTGTCCTGCTGTCTTCCTTCCTTGTCTTTGCGCTAATTTTAATAATAATGATACATTGGGTCGCTGGACATAAAAGATCTATATTATTCGATTAACAAAACGATACTTTTTAACAGGTTCAGGAATATGCTTGAATTAGATTTGGTTGGGTTTCAATCCAGAGCAGGGATTGCGATTGAGGATTTTCTATTTCTGCTCCAAAAATACCTGACATGCAATGTGCTCAAACAAGAAGAAACCCTCATGACGCAAAAGGACGGAATATGTATTGGTTCCAAGATCGCTCCCATTTTGTCTGAAGTTTATTTAAACGTTTTAGACTGTGTGGGAGCAGCGATCATGGAACAAAAGGAAAAGACAACGTATATATAACGCGTTATGTTGACGATATTCTTATTTGCACAAAAGACGAAAAAGAATGGGAGGTCACAAAAGACACCTAGTCGACTCCTGTCCTGAATTGACCTTTACATCGGAACGAGCGACAAAAAACGAGCTGCAATTTTTAGATCTGGTTATTGCAGAAGATACAATGTGCTGGAGGTACGGGAAGAAAAAAAGCCAAAAGCCCCTACTTCCATTCAAAAGTTGTCATCCGAAAGCCATAAAGCGCGGCATTGTAACATCGTTGCTAAAAAACGCAATTGCGAAAACGTGCATACACCAGATTGAAAAGGCAACAACAACAACACTTCATCGGTTGTTAGATGCCGGATTTAATGATGACATCATAAATGAGGTGATGAGGTCACTATCTAAAGGAAAGAAAGAAGCTAAAAAGGTTGCCGACGGAAGTTCGAGAAGAGTGGTGTTGCCGTTCTATCATGGCGTATCGCATAACATCAAAGCGATGGCCCAAAAGTTTGGAGTTTCAACTGTGTACAGGAATGACATTAGGTTGTCAAGGTTAACACCTTTTATAAAAGAGAAAAACGGAACTTGCCAAATAACCCACAAAGAGATGACAGTCCCATGCAAATCAGGAGTAGTTTATTCGATTCCTATGACTTGCGGTCTCAACTATATTGGGCAGACTGGAAGATGTTTAAACATAAGGCTAAATGAACATAAAAATAATGTAAAAAACAATGCTCCAAACTCAGAGGTCGCAAAGCATATAGATCAATGTAGCGGATGTGTACCAGAATGGAAGAAAAGTACCGTGTTAGAATTTGAAAGAAATGACAAGAAAAGACTTATTCTCGAAACATTACAAATTAATAATTCAAAAAACTGTATAAGCAACGCATCGGTTGTTTTTTCTGATATTGAAAAAAGGTTCCTTGACGTGTGAATTTTGCCTCGCGGTATAAGATGTGTGGTGTTCGAACAATGTGCCACGTGACTGGATCGGTGGATTCTACCAAACTCTACACCGGAGTGTTATAGGACAATGTGTACCATCGGGACATTATTTAATGATTGCCTTTATTTTATTTTTGGATCAACCGACAATCGATTCGGAACAGATTTGTGCACAACATCAGTTTGAAATGTCGCGCGGAAAAAGTCGTTGAAAGACTGGAGGGGAAGACAAAGACGACGACGATAAAACCCATAGCTGTGTTAGAGAGTCTATGTGTGTGGTGTCCTTTTTATGTGCCTCACTCTCAGGAAGTTAAATGGCGTTATACCCGCACCAGCTGGCTGCCACCATCTATACCGTCTCAAAAGTAACAGCCTGCTTAACATTTGCACGCCTTGACTTTGAATATGCAAGCACCGTTTAAAACCTATACAAAAAAAAACAGATGAAAATTTATAAGATACAAAGGACAACTGTCAGATTTACCACATCAAGATACCGAAAACTGAGTTTGTCAGTACGATGCTTACCCAACTCAACTTGCCGCCAATGAAAGAACGCAGGAGAGTAGCCAGACTGAAACTGCTATATTTCATACAAAATGAAAGGTTACACATAGATTCATTGTGATATGTAAAGTATCTCTCTACTAGAGGACTTCGGGGCAGTCATATTGAAATGCTGATGCCGATGAAAGCCCGGATCGAAAATTTTAAGTATTCCTTTTTTTACGACGACCATAGTCGATTGGAACAACCTACCGCAAGATGCTTTTGAATGTGACACCGTTGAAGGTTTTGAAGTCAGCCTGAGAGGCCTCGCCCAAAATTGTACACAATTTATTTTCCTTTCGTTTCTTTTTCTGTGTTCCTTGCTTCGCTGATATTTATATGCCTTTAATAACCCACTCATGTAACGGCCATTAGGCCGACAGTATGAATAGATAAATAAATAAATAAACAAATAAATAAATGAATAAAGTTTGGTATACAATTTTTTTTAATTTTGGCGGAGCTAATTATATTTATCTATTAGCGTAGTCATGCCGTTTTGAGTTTCAAAATAAAATTTATTTTCACAGTGCAAGTCCAGATATTTTGTCTACATCTTGCTGTTAGGGTATTCTTTTACATGAAAATAAGCTATTTGCTTCTCCCGAAGGCTTTTATAGTGTCTTCTTAAGGTTGCCATACTCTACGTACATCACTTGAAAGAGTCCTGCCTCACAAAAGAGACACGGTGCTAGTTTTGAGCAGACCCGACTCTTTGGAAAAGCTGCACCAGGTATCTGGATGATGCAGGCATGCTATATAAGACGTTTTACATCTTCACCTCGAAAGCGAAAAAAAGAAATGACACACCGGATTGACGAAAAACTACAATCTAAAGGGACGAAAGGTACTACTGTTAATTTTTTATTTCATCCTTCAAAGTCTCAGAATTGGTTTCCGAAGAGACGAAAGTTACTCCCAATTCACCTTTCACTTCATCCTTCGAAGTATCGAAAGTGATTCCCAAAGGGACGAAAGTTAGTTCATGAGGCTCTGCGGTAGGGAAGAAAAACGTTCCTTTCGACGGATCAAAAGCTTAACCTAAAAATGATAAGTGAAAAGGAGTAAAAGGAACTTTTTGCGTTCCGTGAGATCATTCTCAGTGTCATCGGGTTTGATCCTTGTATGTCCCAAGTACTACACCCTTTTTTTCCTAGGAGTGCGGCGACGACTCCGGTGTCTTTAGGAGCGTTTAGGAACTTTGGGAAGCCGGCAGCGCACAGCCGAAAAGTTGGTGCTTCGAGATGAGGCGCCCTAATATATGGGCCTCTGGGGACGCGGGTTGCAATCAGGTGATCAAGAAACTGTCTCTGACCCTCATCTTCCCCCGAAGTCTCAAAGGCACGTCCCTTTCTAACATGTCACTGCCGAAAGTTGGAACTCAATTTAGGGTCATCAGCCGGGAGAAGGAAGCTGAGGGAAGCGGCGAGCCAACAGCTAATACATAACAGGGCCGTGATACTCATACCTGACGTACCGGAGGACGCGACAGGTGCGTCAGAGTTCGGCCGGAACTCGTGTCCAATCATGGAGGACTCGAGTTTCATCCGAGCGCCGACGCGCTACTCGGGTCCAATGCGTGCTTCGTGCAGGCCTCCGACACGTGACACAGAGAGTCGAGAACTATGGCCTCGTTATCTGGGAAGTATTGGGCGGGCAGCCTGCAGTGTCTGCCCGGCGACGAAAGCCAGCCAACGACCAATTTGCGTTGGCGCGCCCCTGAAATTCTTCATCTCCATCGGCATTGAATACATTCCTGGAATTAGCATCAACGACAGCCCGTCCGTCGTTCCGTTACACTTGTAAAACGCGTTCCAGTTATAAGGCAATTGTGCCGTGTGTACGTTTAGACGGCGGGAAGTTAATAAGCCCCAATGGGCGCCTGGCGTCTCCGCTTTAGATGACACATTCTTCCACTGCAGCAGCACCGGGATTTTAACGTGCACGCAGTATAGGGGCGCACAACCGGATACGGGGCTCGTCCAGGTCAAAATGAACGGGATGGGGATTGAACCCGGGATCCCGGAGTTCTGCAGCGCGCGTTTTTAGGTCCACAGGCTGCGAACTGCGGTGTGCCAACAAACACGCCACCGATCCCCTCGCGTCGCACTGATCATTAACTGCGACGCGAACATCTGAGTTCCGGAGCCGGCGTAAGAGGGGAGGGATCGACGTCGCGGGCGCGCTTGGGGGATTAGTGTCGGTTTGAAGCAGGGTTGGGCAGTATCTCGATACAAATGTATCGCGATAGTATTTCAGAAATACATTTCATATCTGTATTTCTGTACCCCGAAACATTTTTTTTCACCAGAATCTGTATTCCTCTATCGAAATACATTTGGAATGTTTCTTTGTATCGCGATACATTCAGGGTGAAAATGTATTTCGTTACATTTCTTGAGAAATACTCGCCCCCTTCCCCTCGAAAAAAAAACAACAAATCCGAAGGCTTTTTTTTTTTTTTTAGAGGCATTAGGGTCAAGGAGATGCTGGAACATTGTTACCATGATGTCCAAGGTTCCTTCCAATTCGCCAAACTATTTCTCTATGCGTCCGATTCTCTCTTCTGAGAACTGTTGCGCAGTCGAGGACTCGACCCAAGTGGCGTGCCAGGAGTGGAGTCAGAGCATCTTCTGCCGCAGGTACTTAGGTAGGGGAGTCTTGAATCATTGTTGGCTGGCATCCCAAAGCCCGCTGCCAACCGTCTCTCTTGCCTTAGCGTACACAGTACACCCAGCTGGCAAAGCTGAGTCACAGTCCGTTGCAGTATGAGCCTGGCGGTGGTTGACTTGAAATAGTAGGATGACTCACGCAGTGAAGTTCAATTACATATTCGAATGCGTCTGCGGCTGCGCCCGTAATATTGCACGGTCTCAAGGGTACGTCATCAGCCGACGTGAAAGTGACCCGCTGCTCTGGTGATCCGAAACCCAGGAAGGACATTGTTTTGACGCGGCCACGCTGTGCCGACTCAGACTTTGTATACACCTGCGACTCGTCTCGAGCGCGCTGTTTCTCGAGAGCTCGCACCTGTGCCGGCAATATCAGGTCGCAATCCACGAGATCAATATTTGGAGTATGCAAGGCGAAACTTGAGGACCGCAATCCATGCGTCGGTGGCGGGAGGGTCGGCAGGAAGGGACCTTCACAACAGGGATGCCACCGTATCGTTTTTTCAACCGTAACAGAAGATAAGACATGTGTTCCAGCATGGGCGTACCAACCCGGGGGGGAGGGGGGGGAAGCGAAACTTGGGGGGGGGCGCGCCCCCCCCCCCCCCCAGTTCTCAGAGTGGGAGGCAAGGCATAGCGTTTTGCCCCCCCCCCCCCTTAAACAGCCGCTACTGGGCAGGGCAAACACTGGCCGGAGGCGTCGAGGGATACCGCGGGCACCGCCCCCTGGCTCGGGGGAAGGGGGGGGTCTGGTTTGTCCTCCTCCACTCAAAAACAAGTTGGTACGCCACTGCGTTCCAGGATGCTACAGGTGGTCCACCATTCTGGAAAATCCTGCACGATCTTCAACGAGGTAACGTACAACGAAAGTACGTAATGTCCTTTCATACAGCAGCGTGGTAAAACTTCATGTTCAAGGCCACACCTACAGATAAAGAATACCAGTTCATTCCATCGTGACGTCATGTGATAAATGTTGACAGGGGCGTCCTTATTGGACAGGGGCGTGGTGACGTTTTCATGAGATTTAAGATGACATACAATTTATTTAGAGGTCGAAGTCTTTTCGCATCCCTCGTCAGACACACAGGATGTCAGGAACGGGACCGCGGTCAGTCCTTGATGGAACGTTTTCTTTGAGCCCATTGAAGACTTCTGGTCGTCCGAAACCACTACCTTCAAGGCAAAGTGCCAAGTCTACGGGAAAGTAATTTCAGGATCAAAAACTTCCACTTCCAACTTCAAGCTTCATCTCATTTGGCGTCTCAAACAAATTTGAAAACTGTATTGCAGTATCAGAATTTCTGTATTGGTATTTCTGCCCAAACTAAAATGTATTCCTGTATTTGTATTTCCAAATACTTTTTTCCTCTATTGAAAATGTATTTCCGATACGTATCGCGATACACTTTTACAGATATATTTCAGTATCAGTATTTTAGCTACTATTTTAATGTATCCCAGTATTTGTATTTCCAAATACATTTTTGAGTATTTCTGCCCAACCCTGGTTTGAAGTCATCTAGAAGGATGACATTTCTCGTTTCGCATCGCCCAAGAAGAACTCTACATTCAAACCTTTACGTCACGGTTAGACATTAAGGAGGTCGAGCGTTAACTTTCGAACTACATTATGCCACCAGCTACACCATGCTACATCCTTTTTTCTAAGGAATGTGTGCGTGTGCGTGTGTGTGGGGGGGGGGGGAGGGGGGCACCCCTTAGAAAAAAGTATTAGTCTAATATATGCCTTAATGTACTTGGAGGGCGTTTCAAATATGCTGTGATTATATCGAAAAGTATCGTACTAAATATGTTTCCCAAGTACGCTTTAAATACGCCAAGATGCTATATACACACATAATATATTCCAAACACATTTCAGTTGTATATTGTAGATATAAAACGAAGACATAAAAATATTCTAAAAATATAACGAAATATAATTTACAAGTATACATTTAAATATACTTCGAGTCCATTTTAAACGTATTGCACATATGAATAAAACGGGCGGTGCAACGATATTCAATTGGAATGTTTTTCACTTTACACGAGCTTACTGGCACTACTGGGACTCAAGGATACTCGCACGCAACGCCACTGACCAAGAAACTCCTTTGTTGCGCTGTAATTTCGAGGACAAAACCGAGCGTTTTCATTCAATCTCTCCTTCGCAAAACCTGATGACGTATAGCTGGGCGGTAGCAGTACCGCCCAGTGACGATATTTGAATGCGGCTCATAGATTGGACCCGAGCATGGCGTGGACACTCGATTTGGGCTCGTGATAATCGATAGCTCGAGAAGCATTCGGGTAGTGTCCTGTGTCCAATCGCTGCAATGACGACAACAGCCGAACCATAACAATGTCTGAAACTCAGCGCGTGTCCTGTGCCTTGCCAACCCCAGCGCATGGCTATGATCAACATTGGTGGCATATAATCGGCTCCAGATCACGTGGCCGCTTGTTCTGGCTGCGAGTTGAGGAGGTGAACTCTGCTCGTTTTTCTTCATTTTTTTCTGCGACTTCGATTGCGTGTGGTGAAAAACGAACGGGTATTTCACAGGTCATTAACGTCAGGGATCCGTTCTAAGCGGTATTTGCGCAAAATACAAAAATCGTTGCATCGCCCGTTTAAGCAAAACATTTTTTTTAAACCTAGAAAAGAAAAAAGAGGCCAAACTCAACGAACCACTTGGCACTCTTTCGAACATGTCGAAAGTCCAGCAAGGACAGCGGGAAGTCGGTTTGGACCCAGTCTTGATTAGCACGGCAGGCAGGCGGTGACCCGTCATCGTAACGGGCGTTTCTCGTTAATTTTAGGCGCTTTTGGTGCTGTAGACACAATCAACCGCTCGAACTTACTTATCTACTATTATCTCTTAAAAGGTTGTGATCCTAAATTCATTCCCTTTTTGTCAAAAATGTACTGTCAATACTTTGCATATTATGTCCCAAAACTGACCAGCGCCAAACTGCAGTGCCAAGATGGGCGCCATCTAGGAGAGGAGCTGCGAAAGCCGCGCTCCATCGCCAAATTTATTTTTGTATGAGAATGCATAATTTCGTTTAAAATCAACAGAAAAGAAGGTTATACAGAAAGTATGGCTTTGGAGGCAAATAAAACATGACCGGTGTTTGGATACAGTGAAGAATTTCAGGCATAAAAAATGGCAGATGGGAGTACATCTCGTGTGTATTTGATTTTTGTACTTAAAGTACACTTGTGTGTATTTTACACTATAAATGCACTATAAACATTGATCTATGTCGATGCTAAATGCATTAAACTATCTTTCACATAGATCCAAAACAAATGTCTAGTATATTAAATGTAGGTTTCCCGCATATATTTGGCGAATATTTATATATATGGAAAATATGTTCATATATCTTTGGCATAGTTTCAAATAGATAAAAAATGTGCCCATATGTCGGTCACATTTTGAAATCTACGAAAAATATATGTTGCCCAAAATCTGGCATATAAAAAAAACACCAAGATATGTTTAAAAATTTCTGGCATAATTTTCATGTAATAAAACTATATTTCCAATATATTTCTAAGGCAATCGGAACTCACCTTTGAGTGTGTACAAAAAAAACGAAATTAAATCAAAATAAATATAGGCATTACATATATTGAAACTACATTTGAAGCATACATTTATTACTAAGCCCTCCCCCCCCCTTTAAAATATAAAGTAATCAAAACTGTTTAGGTCATGATCTAACTAAGACCACATTTCGCCTTTTTCATAGTTGGCCCCATGGCCACCAACCTCGCACCAGGGTTTAAAAACTACGGGACTACGCTAGCAGTCACGTGACGTCCTGACGCCAAGGAATTATTTATATAGAATTTCTATCGACTTGAATGTTATAGCATTTAGATTTCCATGGACGATTTGTATATAATTTTATGTGACATCTACACGTCAAGTGGCATCATGACGTGGCAGAGTGACGTGAGACTCAGGACACGTAACACCACGACAGACACCGGACATTGTCATTTTGAATATATGGGAGAAGAGCCCATAACATCTATCGCTGTAAGACCAATGGGTCGAAATCGCTGCTGCCACCACGCTAATTCTCAAAAAATATATACCTTAGCATTTCGGCAACGGTTATATAGTATAACAAAACATTGTGAATGCAGCCCCTCAGCATTTTTCTGCGGGGTGAACATTCCCGAAACCGCTCTTCTCCCTGGTGCAAGCATTTCAGGTCACCTAGCGTGTGCACGAAGGGCGTGCGCGTGATTCGCGGAAAACTACGGGGCCATTTTGTTGTTGTGCATACATGTGCATACAGGGGCGACGATACCATGCGCTTACGGCCTGGTGACCTGGTCAGATGACGGCGGGCCAAGAACGACGTGGAAGGCCGAAGACGGGAACCACAGCCCGTGTTCATACTCAGGTCTGCTAAGCCACGGCAGGAACTTCGAAGGCGATCAAAGCGCGCACCGGCACCTGGCCGCTTATTCCGAGAGGCTAGGCGATAGGACGCATAGCAACGGCGGCCGCACGGGATTGGCTGGTTATAGAGATGACGGCATGACGTTGCACCCTGCAGCCGAGGTGCAGTGTGGAAGAGCGGGGCGAGGGCGTGCTTGGGCCGCCAACAGGGCGCCGCCAAGCGGCGTGTACAGGTGCCAAGCTGGGTTAATATTTTGAAATGAGCCATCCGCATATTGTCGCCGCGAAGCGCCGGAACGGGGGGCGGGGGATGGGTTAACACGCGGACCCAGTGATACACCCGCCGACCCCGCTGCGCAGCACCAAAATTGGCGAAAGAGGACGTCGCTGCAGTGATCCTTGGTTGCGATGTGATACGTCACGGCGTCGTTCCCTATAACCAGCCACTTCAGTGAAGCCTCCGTTGCTATGCGTCCTATAGCCTGGCCTCTCAAAATATGCACTCCGCTGCCATCTGCCAGCGCTTTCAGAAGGTGTTTCCTAGCCAGTTTTCAAGCCAGTGGGGCTGTGACGCCATTCCGGGGGCGACATTGCGAACTTGGGATATTCGAAACCCGTGCAATGTCAGCGAATGTACCAGGGCGCTAATGCTAATGCACTAAAAACAGCCCAAATCTGATGCTAACTTATCCAGTCGAAGACGCGTTTAGACGCAGTCCTCTTACAGAGTCCCAATGTCTACTCAACTGTTTCGCTCGACGTTCATGAGGAGGAGTCCCTCGAGGATGGACCTGGGCGACGCCTGCTGGAGCCAGGCGAAGGCTTGTCGCTGCCTGCCTAGCTGCATGGCGATCCAGTCTCGGGGCATCGGGGCCAGCTCGGTCGTCGGCGACGGCAGGTCGTGGCAGGTGAAGCCCGCGTTCTCGCAGAAGTCCACCACGATGCACGACGTGGGCTCGGCCACCTCCACGGACACCGAGCCGCCCGACGACGACATTCGCGGAGAGGTGGCGCCAACGCCGCCGCCCGCCGCGCCACCGCCAACGTCGCACACTTCCTGCGGTGGAATGCAAAGCAGAGAAGGCATGTAGTTTTTTTCTCTTGTGTAATCAAACTTTAGAAGCTGTTGCCGTAATACATGGCTTGCACGTGACGTCATCGCACAACGCTGGTAGGAATTCGCGATTCTTCTTAATATAGAAACAAATTCAATGCTGCTAAATGTTTGCTCCAGAAAATGCGCGCTCAGCAGCAAAGCCACCACAATGGCTGTTGATGTGACGTTAATGGGTGCCCGGGCATTGTCAAGATGCAAATTCGCAGCTTTTCGCCTTGTTTCTTCTTTTTTCTTTTTGTGTGAAGCAAAGAAAATAAATATTTTTGTTAAGGCGGACCATTTATATACTGCTTGCATTTCGCATCAACAGTTATTGATTGTGGTGGCGTTGGTACTAATCGCGTTCCTTCTGCAGCATACATTTCGCACGACCTAATTATTCTTAGAGCGCAGCTCTTAGGCACCCGTTTCCGGCTTGAGCGGCGTCGCCGTCGGCGTAACCGCGCGGTGCATGATGGGTAAATTTCCCCGCTAAATTTAGCGGAAAATTTTCCCCGCTAAATCTAGCGGAAAGTTTTCCCCGCTAAATTTAGCGGAAAATTTTCCCCGCTAAATCTAGCGGAAAATTTTCCCGCTAAATTTAGCGGAAAATTTTCCCCGCTAAATTTAGCGGAAAATTTTCTCCGCTAAATCTAGCGGAAAGTTTTCCCCGCTAAATCTAGCGGAAAATCTTCCCCGCTAAATTTAGCGGAAAATTTTCCCCGCGAGCGGAAAAGTTTTTCTCCCCCTCTCGAGGTCACGTGACCCCCCGGCCAAGTGACCCCCCTCCCCGAGGTCACGTGACTTCCATGGTTACGTGACCCTCCAAGGTCACGTGACCCCCCCCCCGTGCCTTCCCTCCTCCTCAAGAGCTGCGCTCTAATTCGGCGTGTCAGGGAGTTGTAAACGGCTTTCACTTTTTCTTGGTAACAAGTAAGAATGACCACCAGCATGGTGACGACACGTGAAGGCCATATGGCTTCTGATGACGCCACATCAGCTGCCATTGTAGTGACCTTGGCTCTGAGAGCGTATCTGCATACTGTATTTATCTCGCGCTATCTGCAAACATCTCGCACTTAAGAGTTTGTTTCTCTCGGCAAGAACGACTGGGAATGATCATTGACATGGTGCCATGATGTCACGTGTAAATCATGTATACGTACACCTGCACAGAAGCAACACCAAAACACAACTCAGAAAAAAGATCTAGGAAGATGAAAAGAGCGGCAGAAAAAATGAGAGACACGTTTCCTAATCCCTGTAATGCGAAACTAGAGCGCAGCTCTTGAGGAGGAGGAGAGGAGGGTACGGAGGGGAGGGTATGGCCCTCCTCCTCCTTGCCTCCTCCTCTCTTCCTCCTCTTCCTCCCTCCTTTCCTCCACCTCCTCTCCTCCTTCCCTCCTCTTCCACCTCCTCTCATCTTCGCTTCTCCTCCTCCTCACCTCCTCCCCCTTTCCTACACCTCCTCCTGCTTTCCTTCTATCCCCTCCTCCCGCTGAAATTGTTCATGGGTGACATGACACGAAGTCATGTGACGTCCTTTTCCCTGCTAGATTTGGCGGGAATCTGAATTGGTGCTTAGGTCACGTGACGTCAATTTCTGCACTAAATGTAGCGCGGGAAATTGACGTCACGTGACCTGAACACCAATTAATTTTTCCGCTAAATTTAGCGGGGCGGTTGCGCTGACAGCGACGCCGACGCCACGAAACGCGAAAACGGGCGCCTTTGAGCTGGGCTCTAATAAAGAACGTGAATGAGCACCAGTATAAAAGATGCATATATGTATGTTTATTTGGTAGCTCGAGTCTTTCTGAACACATATTCTTGGGACGGCAGTCTAACACCCCTGTTTCAGGGACAATTAATTGCTTTGAGAAGGAACTCATTTAAAGAATCGGCGATTCAGCGAGCACTTTCCACTTTGCGCGTATACTGGGTGTGCGCTGGTTTGTCAATTTTTTTTTCAGAAGTTTGATCTGGAGACCGTTGAAGGACCCGTGAAATAAATGTAATTTAAACAATATCGTTACAACAGCACTAAGTCGAACCCGTTTATAACAAACTCTTTCGGATGCGCATTCTAGTTTTATATTTTATATATTTTGTTATGTCGGAACTCGTATATAGTGAATTTGAATGTCGGAAGTACGAGATAGAACGTATTGACATAAATCTAAATCAACAGTAAACAGTTATGTATATGTACTTCAATGAATCGCGAAAAAAATAATTTTAATTCAGAAAGGCGTAACTGACAAACAACTGCCGGATGGGCTCATCGATATAAGGGGATTCCAGTTAAACAGTTTCTTCTGCTAGGACGTTTGCCGGACTGGAGCATCTTGCACGAAGTAGATAGGAATCGCTTACAATTTTCTCCGAGAAGCTGCGCGAGGCGGTTACGAGTGAGCCACAAACGCCTCTGCTTGAGATTTACGGCTGCCAGTATGGCAGGCATGTTCTTGAGGGACATTTTTTTCCTTGATGCCGAAATCTAAACGAAACCAGCGGAACAGGAGCACGCCGTGTGCTTCGTGCAAAATGGAATCAACAAATCTCTCATGCGGCTGATCCGTGCGCTTGCGTACGTAGCAAACTCTAACAAGAACAAGATTCTTGCTGAAGCAGGTCGAGATTGACGTTCGTAAAGAGGTCAGGTCAGCCGTCCGCGCGTCGTATTCTCAAGAATTCATACGGCTCATACGAGCAATCCTCGTCGTCGCTGCTACTCGAGCCGCTGCTGCTGGAGGAGCTGCTCGAGCAACTTGACGACGAACTGTCATCAAGCAGCATGCAGCAGTAAAGCGAACGGAACTTCGCGAGCGGCCATGACGAATTCTTCTGATGCGAGATGTCCGGCGAGAAAGGAAGTCACGTGTGCGCCCCGAGGTCTGGCCAGGCTGGCCAGCTGGCTTCCGGTCGAACCCGGCGAAATCGGCGGAGCGACTTTTCTCTGATCCCGATCGAGATTTGCAGTGGGAGCTGATCCAAAACGACGAGTGGAACACGTCCGTCTCGATCCCAGTCGCCCAGTGAAATAGGCGCGCTCCAGGAAAGTCGATCCCGGCGAGCTCCAAAACGACCAGTTGAATTCGCCATCAGTTTAGACAAAATGGCGATGAGCCTCCGCTTAGCGAATTCGGCCGCTGTTAACATTTTTGTAAGGAGCCGCCGCAGACTGCCCCCGTGAAGCTGTGTAAAGGAGGGGGGGGGGGGGGTTAACACGCGCCCCAATGATACACGAGTGAAGTAAGGGAGCCTTTTAGAGCACCGTCCAATTTTCAATAAACGCCATTTCTCTAAACTGAGGCTCCGCGTTTTGTACACCGAGCTTTGATAAAACGTGCCCGTTCTCTGAAAGGTGTTTCGATGAAATGACGTTCGACCAACTGTTGTAAACTCCATGGGGACGCCTGTGGAGAAACTCTCCCGATGGCGTGCCGAGCGCCCCGGCTTTGACTTTGAAGCGCCGTGTTTTAAATTTGCGCTTCCATTTGACTATTTTTTTTTTTTAGGATAGGTGTT
The DNA here is from genome assembly GCA_037355805.1 of Ixodes ricinus. Classification (NCBI taxonomy): domain Eukaryota; kingdom Metazoa; phylum Arthropoda; class Arachnida; order Ixodida; family Ixodidae; genus Ixodes; species Ixodes ricinus. The sequence continues at coordinate 14,764 of JAZHYW010067210.1, read as the reverse complement.
TGAGCGTTTTTTAGGTACGTTTTTTTGTTTCAGAGCTCGATGTAACCAATATGGTGTTTGCTCTGTAAGTACATTTTACATGCATTTTTGTTTGAAATTATTGGTTGTTCGATATAGACCGTTTAAACTGGATCCCGATTCGTTATAAGAGGGCGCGACTTTGTAACTTCTGTAGTATTTGATTTCCAGATATAAAAACAAACAAAAAAGGAAATCCGACCACCTGTGCGTGCCTATTTTAGCCCCACAGGGGTGGTCAAAGTGACATTTACGAATCGCTAGAGCAATTTTAGTTGAATATATATAAATATCGGAATGAAAGTAACGACCGATACATATTGGGCCCTAATGTTTCTGTGTTTTTACAAATGGGATGTTGAGATCGAATGTTTGGTTCCGGTGGAAGCGAGGGTTCCACATTTCAGGAAGACGCTTTCAAATCGAGTTGATCTCGTTAATACCTATTCATAAAATGCATGTTTTTTTTCTTCTTTTCTTTCAAGTACCGACAACCATTCTTGTGCAAACGCCCGTGACACGTGCAATGAGCTAGTGCTAGACCGCCATTCGCATCCAAACACCGCATGGGGCACCGAACTCGTGCACTGGTGCATTTGACGCTATTGGCGACGTGCGCGACCGAAAGCGTCGCTGTGGTCGGCCTTCCACGATTGGCCGAACGCTGACTATGACGTCGGAAAGGGGATTTATCATCGACGGAAATAAGAGGAATGAAAGAACTTTAATTTTGACGGTGTTGGCAGTGTTCCTTTGAGAGCGCAATGATTTCAAGCTTCCATCATGCTATTTACAAACACCATCGAACTTGTTGTTTGCAAGGTAATGACGTCACAAGGGGGAACCATAGGAGGGCGCCACCAAAACATCTCGCCGCTAATACTTGTAAGACAAACAGATCAACGGGCTTTAGTTCTAGTAACGTCGGCAAAGACCACCAGACTAAAAGATATTAACCGAAGACGACACTTAATCAAATGTAATAACATGAATGAGAGTTCGCGTTATTATCCCTTTTTAATACATTTACAGAGTAGAAACTCATCAAAACGTTTAGTAAAGGGGTACCGAACCAAAAATTGAAATTTTCAAATTTCGTTCGGAAAATGGGTCAAGCATGACGTATAATAACCGTAATTCATAATCGCACGTTTGTATTTTGAACGATTGGCTATATTTTTCGTTCCAACGGTGCACTCGAGCGAGCGCTCGAAGAGAAGCGAACGGAGGGCGCGATGCGTCATGGGATATCCGGCGCAAACAAAAACAGAAAGAAAAGTTTCCCCGCATTCGTGACGTAGCAAGGCTGGCGGGATTGTGAGCTTTGCCCTTGGTGGCGTTGTCAGAAGCGTTGTGGTGGTGTCAATAGCGTCAGCGCGTTACAACCGAGCCGTCTCGAAGTGCCCGTGGGTGACGAGGCGTGGCTGGCCCAGACTTGTACCGTACGCATTACAAGTAATCAAATTACTTGTAATCGATTACTTTTTGGAGTAATTTTGTAATCAGTTGATTACTTTTAGTAGGCAGTAATCACAAGAGTAATCTGATTACTTTTTGAAGTAATAAAATTACTTGTAACCGTTACTATTTTTCCACGGGACCCCCCCCCCCCCCCGGCACACGCCGTTTTTTTCTGAAATGACAAAAATAAAATTTGCTTTTTTTTTCGAACGGAAACAAAAAAGATTTTTGCGGAGCTTAGGAAACGAGGTCAATCCCTTTCTATGTACAGTTTTGTGGAATGTCCGTCTTTTTTTTTTTTTTTTTCGAGCTGGGATTGGGAGTAGGAAGCCACAGGGAAGCCCCGGTGCGTGACAAAGGCCATTCAGGGCGAAGTTTGAGGGAGCAGAATGTAGCTTTGTAAGTCCTTCGTTCAAACTAGCCCCCTCACGCACACACACACAGAAATAAAAAAAAAATCCTGCTTAGGGTACCTACTCGCAGCCCGTAGGAGAACCAGAACCGAAGAATGTCTAAAGCGGATGCAAAATATAACAAAGCCATTTGAAATATTTCCCCATTTCCCCTACGTGGTCTTTGTGACAAGCAATGTTTCGAGTTGAGAAGTGGTCGGGGCGATCTCTTCCGCTAATGGATACTACACATGATACGTTTCAAATCCTGGAGCTGCTGCTCTTTTGTATAACATGCGAGCTCATCCACATGTGAATAATAAAATGAGTGACGCAAACTTTGAGCGACAACCCTTGCTCAAGCTTAACAGAATCTAGAACCCCCCCCCCCCCCACACACACACACACACTGGCGAACGCCCAAATCATTAAACTTCTTCAAACGAATTCTATGCTTGTGTCCGTATTGTGAAGGTGCAACGACCACGAAGAGGGAACCAGTTTTTCTTCTTCAATACTTGTGCAAATGTGGAATATAGGTTGGAAGTAGTTCATTGTTATGAGCGCTAAAGATGTAGTCTTCACATAATAAAGTAATCGGAAAAGTAACGATTACTTCTTTAAGTAATGTCCAATTACTTTTGCCGTCGAGTAATCAAGTAATCTAATCGAATACTTTTTAGCCAAGAGTAATAGTAATTGTAATCGATTACTTTTTTTAGTAACGTGTACAAGACTGGGCTGGCCCAGGAGCACGTAGCCTTCCACAGCACTGTCAGCTTAGGGCTGAACGGGGTGGGGAAAGCAACTTTTTGTCCGAGTTTTGAGCGACTGGCTAATCTTCTAGGGGGAGAATGGCTGCATCCGGCTGCACAAACGGGGGTCAGAGAAGAGGAGAGTCCACCCTTTCCGTCTTCTTGGACTGTTTGGTTCAATTCGCGATTTGTGATTTGAGGAGGAAAGCTAAGAAGGAAAATGTTGAAATGCCGAAGAGCGGCGCTGCGCCAGAGGAATCTGCTACGTCACGACTACGTAGCAGATTCCACAACGTTGCTAGACTACCTCCCAAATAGGCTCCGCATGCATCCACCAGGTGCACATTGGAAGATCGTTTATTTAGCTTTAAAATTAGTTTTCTTGTGCCTTTCAACGGAAGACTGGTGTTTTTGAGGTTAGGGTGCAACATGCAACACATTCAAGCTAGAAAATGAGCGCTGAAATTTGGTTTCCCTACCCAGCACTAATGTTGCGAATTTATGACCATTTGCCACTTTTTGCTTTCGAATCTAAAATATAACTGTAACGGCCACCCATATTTTTCTTGCAATCAGGAGAGAGCTACGACACTAAAACATTTCAATTTATATCACTGCTAGTATTTCAGCTTGACAGTCAATTATAGCAGTTAAGTGTTATGCCCAAGTTCCACTAGAGCTACAAACAGAAACAAACGACAGCGACAAGTCTCAAACACATGCAGCCTGCTCCCAGCGCAGCATTCGCTGCGCAGCACTCGTATCGAATCTGTGTTTTAGCTCGATCTCACTGTGATGATGTGATATTTCTAGTTCATAGACCGATTACTGTAGGTGGTGTTGGCTGGGCACGCAAGGCGCGCAGGGAGGAGAGAACAAATAAGGCGACAAAATAAAACGAGCATTCGTCTCCTTCAGAATTTATGGTTTATCAACAGAAAAGTTCGCTCGATTCTAAGTGCGAACTGAAACGGTGTCCTCCTTTATTTATTTTCTTTAAATAAATATTTATCGCGATTATTCCGCTGCTCGCCAATCCCTTCAAAGGTGCTCTCGGCGTTCCTACGTTCCCAGCGCCTCCTGGGCGCAAGTTTGAAAACCAGGACGCAGAAGAAGAGCAGGCCAGTATTCGCGTCTCCAGCTCGTTGCTCGTCCTCTCGCGGCAGAAACGGGAAGCGCTCTTCTGAGGGTGTCCCGGTTCTCCTGCCCAGCGGGCACGGGCGGAACTGCTCGCGATCATGGCTCGCAAGAAGTCATTGCCGAATGCCCCCAAAAGAAAGACACTCTTCACTGTCCCAACGAAGTGCTGCAACCTGTATGGGATGGTACCTTACTAGAGAGTTTCAGTATTGCGTACAGAAACAAACGCAAGCGCTCTGCGTGTGCGGTAGAGTGGCGTGCTCCGCGCTGCGCACGCACGTCGTCGCCATGGTCCAATCCAAAAGCGCAATTTCGGGCTTCGCGCATGCGCAGTCTGGAACACACAAGCACAAAGTGCTTGCGTTCGCTCGTATTCGCAATACTGCCGTTTCACCGGTTTTCTAACACCAACGAAACGCGCTGCGGTGAGCAGACGTGCAAGCGGATAGGCGTTCCTTTCAACTGGAAAGGCTGAGCTTGGTTAAACGACGCCGCGTACAAAGATAAAGAGATGCAAATGTTCTAAAAACATTAGATATACATATATTTCTTTTTTTGCATTTGGTTTGGAAGGATTGGCGGCGACTGGAAGTTTTGCCGATTCTCAAAAGTCGAGACTTTGATAGCACCCTGTGCTTTACCCACAAGTCATGTACAATTTTACGTATATTTCTCGGATTAGCTAGAATGTTTTCCTTGATTTTAGACAATTTTTATTTGATAAATTGTTAACTAAAAATGCTGCAATTCGTCCAAGTAATGATAGTATGCACACTTTTCATTGCCCAGTCGTTCGTGCATTTGAGATGAGATAATAGGCAACAAATTATGTCAGAGCTTGAAAAACTACGCATTAAAATATTTTAATTGCATTATTATTATGATGACGAATTTCGCCAATGTATAGGGTTCAAATAAACGCCACGATCCCAAAAATACGCCATTTAATCATAATAGACTTTCCAGAAAGGTCTTGTTTTGTTTTTGTTTTACCACATGAGAAACTCTGACACCGTTATCAAGATAGACAAACAGTCAAACACTGGATGTAATATGAAGAAGGTGCGTTTATACTCCAACGTAACGTCGACGGGCGCGCGCGCCCGACCTCGTTGCGTTACGTTGCTGCGAAAGGAGCAGCTCTACTCGGACGACGGTCGAACGTAACGCAGCGTCGCGCGCCTCGGCGACCGTCGGCGAAGCTTTCGCCGAGGTAGACCCTGCTCGAATCTCGACATCGCCTGGCGACGGTCGTTACCCAGAAGCCTTCACGCCAGCTCCCTGTTTGCCGCGGTCCCGTCGTTGCCCCAGTCGGGCATCGGTCGGGCTGTGTTGTCTGTTCGTGTGCCTGCCGTTCGGGCTTGTGTCGTGTAGGGTAGCCCCTGGTCAGTTGGATGTGCTTGTGCTGGCGCTCTGTTTATTCCGTTCGCTCGATGAAGTGAGCCGGCGAGAGATATAAAAAGTACACGCTATAGCAGTAGTGAAAAAAGAAAAAGAAGAAAAGGCTTACCGTATTATACGTAAGATCTTACGTATAAATTCGGTCAGTACCGAATTTCGTTACGTTTAGTTGTGTGAATTTTCACGAATGATGCGTTCGTACGTTTGTTTTCCTCGAAAACCATCACGCTCGACAATCAACTGCAACGTGAGATTTATCACACGTAGTTTAACGTTACATAAAGCACATAGGCCGATAAAGGCCATTATTAAAACGCGAATACAAGGATACTCCCGACGGGGACGGGGCACAAATCATTGCCAGCCTAGAGCCACCGAAAGAGCTACGCTTCGAGAATCGGTGCTTCATTCTTCGAATATCTCACGGGCGCCGCCATTTCGGAGCTCAGTGCAGAGCCGGTGCGACGGGTTCTTTTTTTCCAAAGCCCATCGAGTGATATTGACGGTCGCCATTTGTCGGGCTCCAAGCGCGGGATTGCACCCGAGTCGCTGAAGAGCGCCGAAGCAGCGCTCGTCTTCAATCCGAGCTGAGCCGATTTGCCGCCGAACGTCGACGCCACCGCACTCGTGTTCGATACATTATGAGAGTATGTACCCACACAATGGCCGACTCGGACAATTGGTGCAGCAGTTACTAGATGGCGCCACGCACTCTTGAAAACGGTTGATTGGTGAAAGAATCCATCTGCAAATGCAACGATCCCAGCTATATAGATAATAGATACGCTGTGAGGAACTCCGGGGCGATGTCGCCTTGCTCCGTCGCAAATTGTTGTATCCTTTCAGAAGAGCGGAAAAAGCGTTTCCCGCAATTTCTGGTAAAGCTTCGGATAACTGGAAACCAGGATCGTAAGCATCGAGATCGCTAAAGGCTTTGCCACTCCTGAGCTCATTTTGTGATTTGAATTTTACGAATTGGATTAAGTAGGTAGCGGGTTTGTGGGGAAAGCTCACTAGCTTGTGCAGAAACGCCGGGCGTGTTGTGTTCACGATTTTCGCTTTCTGATTTGTTCTTTGACGTTGTTATCGACGAATGACGCACTCTCTATGGCTGCGGAGCGATAGTAAGACGCTCCACACCCACCGCGACCTGCAGTTTTTAGGCTAACAGTTGGTTTCTAAGTCGGAACTTTACGCTAGATTCATCGTGCTCACAAAGACCGGGAGAGACAAAATGAGTTAAGCCACGACACGATATGCCCGATCCGTTTTGTTCATACTTGGTACAGATTCAATAACAGTAATTAAATTACTTTAATGTAATTACTTTTTGGTCATTTGTAATTGCAAATATTTACTTTCGGCTAAAATAAATTCTAATTGTCATTTAATTACTTTTTAGCATCGGTGATTGCAAAATTGCAGGCACAATTACAATTACTTTTGTCAGATTCCGGCGCCGACGGAACACCTGCTGATAGCCTCGGAGCTCCTACGAGCGGCCTAGCGTTCGGTGACACACTCGCACACATGAGCACACGCACGCACAACCGAAATAGCGTCGTGTTGTTTGTTGTCTAGTTGCCTACACTGCGGGCTGAGAGAAAATCCACTTTGGAGCGTATACCTCAATGGCGCCCCGTGGCGCCGTCTGCGGTGCAAGCAGACTAGGTTGGGAGATTTTAGTTGTTTATGAAGGTATTTTTTCCTTTGTCAGTTTGTTTACGTCTTGCTTCAAGTACTATCGCATAATTGTATCTTCGTATGATTTTTAAGTGTATTTCCTGATGGTTTTAGTTTGGACCATTATTTGCATCAGCATTTTGGAGACAGACATCGCACCTGTGACTACTGGGTGGTTGCAATAGCCCCGCACGCAGCAGACCCCCCCCCCCCCCCCCCCGACACACACACACACCCCGCTTCCCTCCCACAATAAACACGCGCAAATACCGCTTTGGAGGCTCAGGAGTTTCGACGAAATCAATATAAAATGCGAATTAAATATTTTTTTTTTTTTACAATAACGGGCAAAGAAAAGGCCACAGCAGAGGTGATCGAGATATCCAGTGTGGCACAAAAAATAAAAGCAGAGATAAGGAAAAAGTACACTAGCATTATGCTCATGCTCATAAAGTTCGTTGGGTTGACCGGGTCGGGCTGAAACTATAGATTGTGCAGTATCTTGAAATATAGCGGGCATGGAAAACACCTAAAAGGGCAAAACACACACAAACTGGTGAACTACCGGTGTGTGTGGTTTTTCGTTTTTTTATTTCCTCCCAGTCTCGGGTTAATCATACTCTACAATATAGAAAATAAGCTATCAGTCTGACTATATTATAATCTTAAGAAAAGCCGGGGTCCACTATACATTCATTATTACGGGGTATATGGTGCTTCTGGTGACAAAATGATCACAACTCTACATTGTATTGTACTCAGTCAATACAAATCTGAACTTAAACGTATCCAGTAAAAAAATGTACTATGACATTTAAGTTCATTACAACGTAATCGTGGCTATGAAGCGTGGCTATGAAGGACAGACTATGGAACTCAAATTTTAAGATACCCAACCAAAAAATCACTCGACCTATATGTACTCTCAAATTTCGAACAGAAGAAAAGTGTTTGCAGGAAAGTTCCATCAATTCAATTTCAGGGTTGATCACACGTTTTAGTGTGTTTTATCAGTCTAGTTTCGAACGTTTCGTGCATCATTTCTACAAGTCGCACCTCGAGATAAAACCATCATTGGCTGGAACATGCATCGCAAAATTGGTGATAGCCAGGATGTGTGCATATCCTTTTCTGCCTTGAAGTGCTTTATTTCCTTCCTGCCTTCACAGTGTCGCCTTTGGCAAGAGTGCGACAGGCTGCTGCCCTGCAGCGTTTTCCCTCGATCGCCACCATAACACGAGGATAGAAAATGAATCCATTATCAATATATTACAAATTGTTTCCGACTACTATGGGAACTGTAGTAAAATTAACTTTTCGGCTAGTTGGTTCAACATTATGGACACAAACAGTTTGTTCTTCAAGCATTCTTTTTTCATTCCTTTCTTTATATGAAGTACAGTAACTTTTATTTTACCTCTCAAGGTATATTTCTTTATAATATTTTTTTATTACGTATTCGCAGCTCCTTAGTATAGACCGACCTCTCCAGCAAGACCTCTCCAGCAAGGAAGGCTTTTGAAACTTTACAACATGTCATGGGAAACCTGCCAGGTACCCCGGGAGTAAAAAATATCGCGCATCATACCTATCTCTAAGCAAGGAAAATCGCCTCTGAACCTATCATCGTTCCGTCCAATCGCATTGTCTTCTTGTGTGGGCAAAGGCATGAAAAAAATTATTCACACACGACTAGAGTGCTACCTTGAAGAACCTGAGAAACACCCTGAGTCTATGGCAGGCTTTAGACGAGGGAGGAATTCTGTTGACAACGTCACTAATCTCATCACTAGCGTTCAAAAACAAAGGAAATGTCGACGAATGACTACCGCTGTATTTCTAGATTTGAAAGGCGCGTTTTGACACATAAGCCACAAGGCTAGTTCCTGACGCCCTAAGCTAAGCCGGGATAGGAGGACGTCTCTACGCGTTGATATTAGGCTACTTAGATAGTCGAACAGTTCAAATGCTGACTACAGACGGGAAGACGACTGAGCATGCAGCATCTCTAGGCGTGCCGCAAGGCGGAGTTCTTAGTCTTGCACTTTTAAGTATTACTCTTCTGGCACTCGTAAACGAACTTCCCTGAGACGTCAGAATTACTCTTTACGCGGACGACATCTGCATATGGACGTCATCAATTACCCAACAATTTAATCGAATCCGCTTAAACAAATTAATTGAGATAATCTCCAGCTACTTGCGAAATTGTGGACTATCTCTATCCCCATCAAAGTCAGCTGCTAAAAAATTTATCAGAAAGAGTACTCACAGGTACTGTCTGACAGTTGATGGTCATCCCATATCATATGTGAAAACGCACAGATTCTTCGGAATAGTTCTGGACAGACATGTACAAGTTACTCAAACAAATGTAATTAAGTTAAGTTACTGAGTATTGACGTCAAAAGTAATTTGAGTAGAGTAGAAATTACTCAAACAGAAAGTAATTGAGAAAATTACGAATTACCGTAAAAAAGTAGCGAATTACTTTTGAAGTTACTTTTGAAGTTACTTTTATGTTTTTTTATGGTCAAAGGGTACAGAGGTTTCAATCGTTAGCGAAATTGTGCTAGCCAAATATGAAACTTTTTTTTCCACAGAAATGTTTTAATAGCTGGTTCTGCTTCTGCGTGCCTAATTGATTTGTACTTTCTTATTTGTTTGGTCAACGATGTACTGCGTGCGAATGTGTCATTTCAACTGTGAGGTTAAGCACTGTCTGAGCTTGGTTTTTAGACAGTGTTTGCTTGTTTACAGTGTTGCGTAAAGTACATCCAAAAAGTACTTGAAGTAAAGTACGAAGTAAATTAGAGGGGGGGGGGGGAGGGGGCTTGTGAAAAGTTAGTTTGGGAGGTTTCGGACTCTCTAAACCATTTTCTCCCCTTCCCCTCTTTCTACGGCGCATGCTTCCCCTCTTTGCAAATATCAGCTGGTCTTCCAGCATCTTATCTTCTTTGTGCAGGAATGTTTGTTGATAGGAAAAACAACCACTAAAATTCGAAAGTAATTTGTAACTTGAGTAGAAGTTACTCGGAAAAAGTAATTAAAGTAAACTACTAATTACCGAAATAAAAATGTAATTGAAAGTTACTAAACTACTCAGAAAAGTAGTTAAACTACAGTAACTTGAGTAGAGTAGTTGAACTACGTACAATGTCTGGTTCTGACAAGTCTTTAACATGGACACCACATATAAAACAAATGAAAAGAAAGCTTCTGGCATTATTCAGCTGGTGTGATTCCTAAGTGGCACTAAGCGGGGCACCTCTCTAGCTGCCCTTCTTCAACTATATGACGCCCTTCTTCTCGGCTTCTTTCGATACAGCCTACCATTACTTCATGGGATGTGCCGTGCAAATATAAGAACCTTGGAGGGTATGCAGGCTCAAGCTCTATGAGCCTGTCTAGGGCTTCCAAAATTCACCTCAAGTGTCGGAACAGTAGCTGAGGCAGGGGCTGCTTTCGATTGGTGCGCTCAGACTTCAAGAAACCCTTCGAGCGCACCTCCGCCACCCGACAAGGCACAGAGACCACTACCCAGCAGATATCGCAAACAGCAGAAGTGCGTCTGGTTTTTTGCGAGTTGTGAATGTTGAAAGCTCGGATCTTCCACGAGATTTTGAGCCAGCAGAGTTCTCATTGCATTTTTACCACCATGGATATATACAGTAATTGCTATAAAACTAGATGTTACAGGAGATACATTGAAGAAAACACGCTACATCGGAGGTATTGAGGCAACATTCCCTAGAAACCATTAATATACATCGCCGTTCCCGAAATCATGTGTACACTAATGGCTCTTCTACTCACGAAACTTCCAGCTACGGCTGTGTTATGTGATCAATGAATAAAATACTTCATGGAATGCTAGGCCATATAACATCATCGACGGCAGCAGAACTAGTAGCAATTAGGGTAGCAATTCACTTCATTTCTACGAGTGTCCCAAATAATTGATCACTCTTTACTGATTCAAGGGCAGGTCTTCGGAGCCTAAAATCTACAAAAACAAGAACATCAATGCTCAGCTTGTACATCAGATCCTGAAATTTTATAAAGAGGTCCTAACTATTGGTCACACACTAATCTTACAGTGGACCCCGAGCCATTGTGGTGTTAAAGTCAACGAAAGTCCTGACTTTACTGTCAATAATGCTCACCATCTTACATCCGGACTGGTAATCCCATTCTCACGTTCAAATGCCAAAGCTACAACCAACCGTATTACTGCGGCTCTAGAGAACACCCTCTGCGCGAATCGATTATATCATTGCAGACACCTCCATAGTATTGACCCTTTCCTCACCTTTCGTCGTCCCCGGGGGCTCAAACGTCGGACACAAACCGCTCTTCACCGAATACGACTGAACGCGGCCTCAACAAAATATTACCTAAATCTCACAGGTCAGCTGGACTCCTCTATCTGCAACAGCAGTGATGTCGTCAGCAAACAGCTGGAACACGTCCTTTCTGTCACTGCGCGCCTCTACGCTGACCAAAAGAAATGAAACGATAAACTGCCTGGCTTTTCACAACGGAGAAGCGCTCACGCTCAGTCATCTCCTGGGGCCATGGCCATCAACATCGCAAAAAGTCAAATCGACGAATTCATTGATTTGTTTTCTCTAAGCGACCAAACTTTATAAAACTCCGTAGGCCACGCTCCAAAAGTAACTGAAAACCATCCTAAAAGTTTTCTTTCTATATTTTTCTTTTTTTGTTTTCCCTTTTTACCTCTATTCTCCCTTTCCCATGTATGAAGTACAGATTCTGCTAATTCCCGCAGTGTAACCTATTAATCTTTCCAATAAACATGTTTCCTCTTTCTACTCCACCGCTGCCGCAGTGCATCGAGGGAACTTTAGTTTCCTCCGCACGAGCGGCAATCTGGCTGGAGACACTGCGCGTGTAGAGCACGAGATGTCACGAGCCCTTTCGTGCACCGCCGCCTGCCTCCTACGAACTGAAGTTATGGCGGCGTCACGCGTGCACCGAACGCTTAGGGAAATCTGTCTATTCTTCCGCGTTTGCTTTTTATATATCTATCATTCAGATTTTATTTTTCTCCTTTTTCTTACTCTTGCGTATTAAAACGTCAGTTGCTAGTCAGCGTCCGTCCTGTCCACTTCTATTAGTCCTCGTCCTTAGCGCTGTCCATACCCTATATGCATACTACAATATACCACAGAACAATCTTCATCAGACATTTGTTCATGCTTTATATCCTACCCTGGAAAGACTTAGGCTGCGGCAGCTAAAAAGTATAGCAGAATACTAGAATGCAAACATGAGACTGAAAAAAAATTCAATTTCCTTCTTCACGCTTGACATACTGTTCATTTTGCGAACTCAAGCTTCTCGAATGGAGGACCCTCCGAGGTCTTCGATCCTTGGACAAACACCACTGTAAACGCGGAGACAGCCGCGAAACCAGAAGACGGCTCGAGAAACAACCCACTTTGGAGTTTTTATTAAAACAAACACTCTATATTTTTGTTCGTGGGAAAGACAATAAAAACGGCGACAACCGGCCGTGTGCAAGTAGGCTTCAACAGCGAAGAAAAACCAACCAAACGAGCGACACTTTACGATACTCCCAACGCTAGTTTATGTACTTTCGATTCTGCGCGCGCTTTTAAAGTGGACGTTCATGCTGCAGCAAAAGACGGAACCCAAGATTGTCGCGTGCGCACGCTCGTCGACGACAGCTCGGCTCTTGTCAGGTTGTCGCTGTTTACGTCTCCGACGGCTGCTCTGTTGTTCTTTGTGTCGTCCTGTACCGTCGTTCGTGACAAGGCAAAGTTCTGACGAGGCGCGAACTCGACCGGGAGGGGACACCCGATACAGTTCCCGAAAAAAGAGCGTTTATAGCGCCATCAAAAGTGCATCAAGGAGCTGCCTCTGTCGGGGGAACAACTGGCGAAGAGCGTCGTCGCGCGGTCGCTCTACGACGCCGCCTCAGCTTGCAAATGTGCGCCCCCTGTCGGCAGGGAGGTCGGTGATGTCAGCTGGGCGCCGCCAGATGGCGCGGCTTACGTTGCTTCCGCGTCACTGGGCGCTTTTTTAACGCGAACAAATTATTCGCGTGCTCCCCGGCTCGAGGGGCTCACAAAACGTCGAGTTACTGGGATGTGAATATGTTCATATCCTTCACCATAAAATATAATGCTCACGTAAAGAAGAATCGATCATTACCAATGTTCGAAGGGTTGCCCACTTGAAGTTTCAAATGAAAAACGAGTCTACTTTTACTGTTTTTGTTCCAAATGAGGTCTTAGTACGTTTAAGGGGACACGAGCAGACCCCTTGGCGACAACATGGAGGACCTATGCTACAGTCACCTGACCGAAATGCATTTACGTGATTGGGCAGCTGAGGCGATGACCAGTAAGAGATCGCCTCTGTGCCCGAGTCATGCACTGGCAGAGCGGGGCTAAAATTATAGCCCGACTTAGAGAGAAACCTGTCGCAAATGTCCCAAGAGGTCCCGCGCGAAACGAGCATTTTGCTAGGAGACGGAGACCGTGTGTTCCTCTTTGCCCCCTCAGCATCCCCACATGGTGCTGAAGGGAGCGAAGGAGAGAGTAACACGCTTGCTCTCCCGGCTTCCCTCCCGCACGCCCCTGTTGTGCTATACAGTTAGTTCCCGGCACTCCCTCTTTCTCCGCAGGCTGAGCTTTCTGAATGGTTTATTCAGAAAGACCTGGGAATAACGCGTGACATGTTTTCAGACACAAACGTTTGTTTGGCTTTGACGCAAATGATCCTTTTTTTTAATTTTTTTATGGCGGACCTACCACCTTATCTAATGTGTGCTGATAAATCGTACGTTCTGCATCTGACAAAAAACAAAATCCTCACCAAAATCGCATGGATCACCTTAATATTGGAAAGAAGATATTATATTAAAGTGTGGTCAATATTTTGCCCCTTTGGGTATGTCGCGCGAATAGACTGCTTCCATAAATCCGTCACCGCGCGCGTTGCCTTTTGGGAAGCTGTGGGCCAGGAGCGGAGCGCGTATGGGTTTGCTTCCCGCTGATTTTCACAATGCAAAACGCGACATTACGACGCGATGAGGCGCTTCGAGTTTGGAATAAGTTTATTGGCCCGTCCGTCAGTGGGTGGATGGATGAGAGGAGCCTTAGAAAATATAATTTGGAGAAAAAACATTGCCCGGCTTTCTCTTGGTTCACCAAAACAACTTTCTCCCAGACTCCCATTATTTTTTTGTTTTTAAAGGGAATCTACTAATGGGAGGGGCCCTTTCTACGATGCTATTTGCGACTCAAGAAAACCGGACGGCACCTGGTGGGAAAACACTGAGCTGAACGAAACAGGTCCTTTCGCAACTTCTGCTCGTCCCTTTGTGGCTTCCTGTGATTGCATGTTGTTGGCGGTTGGCGCGATGGAGCAGTTGCCCCGGTGACTCTCTTGTTAACGTCGCATAACCGTACTGACCAGGTTGCTCTGAAGGCAACCAACGCTACCGCGGGAACCAGACATTGTGTGTTTATCAGCGTTCACCAGAACCGCAGTCCTTCCAATGTTTCCCGGATGAAGGCCCAGCCTCCGGAAGCTCCCTTATGTCAACACATCTCCGCAGGTTTAAAACATAATTAATATCAATTAGGGCAAACCATTTCCAGCGTTGCGCCTTGACCTGGCACATGGCGAGTTACGACCTGTCTACGACCGCCATATTCGCAAGATAGTGAAAACCCTATAGGTTGCTCGAGTCGCGCATATCTTTTAGGAACGAATATATACTCCGTTCACCTTGAAGCTTCGACCGCAGCCAGTGTCACATGCTCAATATTGTGACTTTGAAACGTTCTTCCGCAGACCGAGCGCTCGCGCCAGGAAGGCATGTCTCAAAGCCAGGAAGGAGCCTTGGCTGCAGTCTCA
>JAZHYW010067209.1:0-14370 GCA_037355805.1 Ixodes ricinus | reverse complement strand
CTGGTATCACCGACAAAACTTTTATTATACGGAGTATCATTGGCGCCATCTATCCTAGGTCCACAAAACCGTCAGCAGCGGAACAGCCGCCAGAAGCCGGAGGGGGAGGGGGGACAGAGTCGGACGGGTATGGCCGGACCCGGATGAGACTTTCCTCCTTTCACCAGCACGTGGTCACGCGGTCGCGAGCGGAGGAGTCCTCGCTGCTCACTGATGGCTCTTAAGAGAGAGCTTCACCGGAACCCCGCGCCTTCCCCATTTACGTCACAGCGCACGTGACTCGGAAGTTAGTGAAGGAGTTGAGAGGCGCCGAAAACATCAATCTTTGTCCATTTTTAAAATAAAAACTAGGACATGCAGGCAAAAGCGGTTTTTTGTTCTTTACTTCAAAAAAGGTCGAGACACCAACGCCCACATTAGTTAAGCAAAGCACTGAAACGGTTTGCACAGCTCCTTTAATCACAGTGATTAGTACCGCGACACTGAAGTCAACCGGAAACCGTGTTGCTGGAGTGCCTTCTGCGTAAGAGTGCATTTATTTATTATCCAGGATATGCCCGGAGCTTTATGTCCACAATACCAAAAGAAAAGCTCAGTAATACCTCAGGCAAACCAGAGTCACAATGTTTTCAATACATGCGGAGACGTACGCAGTCAAACAAGCCTGCGCCGTGTTTGTAAATTAGCAGCGAGTAACGGGGCAGAACAAACAGACGGCGCGCGGGGCCGACTGCCCACCATTGCGTTTTTCTGACGGTGGAGGCGCTGACTATCGCCTGACTGCGGTGCTTCCTAGACATATTCCCAGGGCCCAGACGTGAGCATGAGCGAAGCTTAAATCTCTTGCAGACGATCGGCGCTTTCGTCTCCTCCTCGCACCTTGCATTGCAAAGGCGGCCCCCCAACCACGTGACTCCAATGGAGCAGTTGGAAACACTCACAAATTTTGGCACACTAGCGGTGTCCTTCGCCTTGGCCGCCGAGCTATCGACCGAGTCGTGCGCTCCGTTCACCCCGAAGTTGAAAGTGCGGTGGAAGCTACGGGCTCTTTGGACCAGTCGTGCGTAAGGCCGACTTGCCGAGCTTCGAGTTCGATTAAAATCATCTGATTAACTAGTCGCCTATACATCTTGGTAAAACTAGCGCAAAGACAAGGGTGGAAGAACGTAGAGAGAGGATAGAGCACTACTTACAACTGGCGTTTCTTACGAAGTGAAAGGCAGAGAAGTGGTACTGACTGTCAACGAAGGAAGACAACGCGAATGAAAAATACTGGAAAATTGTCAGTAAAGGAAGAGGCGGGAGATAGACGAGAAATAACGATGAAAACGATGAAGTAAAAAAAAAGATAAGAGGTAGAGGTTTAAGTTTGATAGCTGGGTTAAGCCTGGTTCAGACAGTTGCGTTTGACTGCGTTTGACTGCGTTGCGGCGGCAACAAACCAAGACATCCCTGCTGCTTATATCGCGTGCCAAGATGATTCCTTGAATTGGATCTCCACGCTTCATACGGAGCACAGATGTGCCGATGACTACTTTCGGTTATCGACGCAACGCAGTCAAACGCAGTCAAACGCAAGTGTCTGAACCGGCCTTTACACATCGCACCGGCCGTACGCACACTAACCAAAACAACAGCGACATCTAGGAAACCGGGACATTCGTAGTTAATGTTCTGAATGGCGAACACTTCTCCCGGTGACCATGCCGCAGTTTTTTCACTCTCTGTCGCCTTGGCCGCACCCAACACGCCAGCGGACTCTGACCTCAGGGACTCATATCGAGGCACTGCCGTTCTTTCTCCGATAGGGACACGGACAAAACACTGACGCATACGGCTTTTTTTTTTTTTTCAAAATCATGTGCGCTTTGTAGGCTCCTTACGTCTTTGTTTCTTTGAAACGCTTTACGACTTTTGTGCAGCTGAACAATGCGGGCATTGGTAGTCCGCAACGTGCACCGCTACATGTCCCGCAGATGAAGCCTTCAGCGCGAGGTCATGCTCTCTGAATCTAGAGTTGATGCAACGACCCGACTGGCCCACTAGGCCTCTCTGGATGAAAAAGATATTTCATAGACTATTCCACTGAAGCAGTCAACATACTTGTGTTGATGATTTACTTTGCATCTAACATTTTTTTTTATTTCCGGACAAACTCTCTTGGGAGTTTATCGGGCGCGCAGATTGATACCTAGACACCGTCCTTTGAGGCTTCTCTCTTGAGATTATGTGACAAGCGATGTGTGTAGGGAGTAAAGGCAGGACTCCGTCTCTTTTCATTTTTTCTTTCTCTTCTCTGTAACGTCAGCAGCCGTTCAGCATCATCAAATAGGGTCAATTCGGGAAATCCTGAACACTTTAGTCACTGTACTTGAGCTTCAAAACTCATCCCGGCTGATTGTTGAAATTACTTTTTAGTGCCGTACTGAAACAACTAGTGACGATTGCTCTCTTGATGAGCTTAGAATAAGCTGAAGCATATGTAAAAGTCTTCTCTTGAAGCGTGGGAATACACACAACAGGTTCGATCGTTCAGGAGCGGTAGTCGCAGATACAAAAGCTGGGGGGGGGGGGGTATTTTCCGGTGTTTGATCGATGAACTTGAGGCTGATCATCTACTTTTCGTTGTTCTTTAAGGAGGATATGGTCGTTCTTTAAGGTGGACACGGTAACCGTCCACGTAGCGGATAATGTCAGAGACATGAATGCCGGAGATCGTGTTGTCTATGGCCCTCTCACACTTGGCCAGAAGTTAGCCGCAGAGGACAGGGGCCACGCATTACCCTGTGCATATGTCTTTCTTTAGTATGAATGATGCATCGTTGAACGTGAAAATTGTGACCGTCTAGTAGAACTTCTAAAGTTATAAAAAAAATTCAACCTGTATGCCACAATGGTTCTCAAAAGAAATGGTCCCCTTTGCCTCGATACTTTCTCTTAATGCTGTGAACAGTTTGATGTGTGGAATGAAAAAGAACAACTCTTTAAC
Organism: Ixodes ricinus; assembly: GCA_037355805.1. Classification (NCBI taxonomy): domain Eukaryota; kingdom Metazoa; phylum Arthropoda; class Arachnida; order Ixodida; family Ixodidae; genus Ixodes; species Ixodes ricinus. Next base: position 11,381 of record JAZHYW010067209.1, on the reverse strand, counting down.
ATCCAGGAAAAATTTATAGCGGACTGTCGTGTTGTTTTGCTGCAGGCATTGAACTCGCACTTCAGAATTCGGTATCAGAAAAGGGTCAGTCAGTTGAATGGTAGAAAGATGACGTACGAGGAATCAAGACATAATTGCCTGCCAAGACCCTTTTTGTCTTTTGTTTTTTGCTACAATAACACGAAAGGGACATCCTGCTTCTGTGTCTTTGCTGTGAAAAACATGTTCAGTTGGTCCTTTTCAAATTCAGAAGTAAGCTTTTTTTAATGTGCAAAGTTTATTGCACAATTGAAGGGATTTCGCCTTGACAGTTTTTGCTCTTAAGCTTGTAACTGGTCGACGTTCTTGTCTATACAACACCCAGTTTTTCTAGGTAGCTAGCCATATTTATCACAACATAGCCTCCTTTTTTGTCAGATGCTATTGGGTTTAGGTCATTCATTCCTAAATAATTTACAATAGGAAATATCTTCATCTTTCTTTTCTCAACGGGATTCGTTTTTAGCAGTACTTCGACACAGTCCTCTACGCATCTTGATCTGTCATTTTCTTGGGTTTGGGCTCCTATGTTGTGGACAGCAGGGCGTTTCTAGATAAGATCGAACAACCATGTCCAGTGACCATTTTTAATTTTGATTAAAAAAATATATTTTGCTGGCTTTATGCCCTGAAGTATAAAACCAATCCTTGCTTTCGGAAAAAATTTTTTGTCTTTGCGAAAAAGATTTGTAAGCACCCTCTTAGTCTCATGCGCGTTTTGCGTGTCGCGCGATGTTGACATTTCGGGCGGCTTCCCAAAACTGTTATGGCTACGGGTCTTGAAATATTCACTGACAAATTAAGCATAGGAAGGATTTACAAAAAGTATTTATCACCGAGTATTAGGGTAGTTATTTTGAGAAAACAAATCGCAAACACGGCACATTGCGCAATAATGTTCTGGATTAAAGAATATTTTCCTCCGTATTTATAAAAGCTAAGGTCTTCAAACTTTGCCAGTGTGTTGCCCTGTGTATAGTTCATCTTTGCGTGAAATATTGTTGTCCTGGTTAGCGGGAGAATATTACAAGAATTGCTCACACAGAGGCATTTAACTAAAAATTTATTATTTTAAAAATCATTAAAAAAAGACCAACTTTAATTATCTTTAAAGTCTTTGACATTAACGTTTATAATATGTACTAGCAGAGTCTGCAAAAACATTATGCAATATTTATGTGGCTTTTAGTTAAAAAGCGAGAAACATGGCCAAATTGACGCTAAAGCGGTTGCCATAAATGGGGCGTGCCCATACCCGTTCTTCACAATTTCATTATTATTGAAACGTGTAAAAATGCTACAGGGTGGTGAAAAGACAAATTGACAGAACAGAGGTGGACGGTAGTTTTGAAGGGAAAATTTCTAATACATTTTCGTACAACCGACCCAAAGATGCCCATGGGCCGGAGCGATCGAGGTGCGCCACCCTGTAACATGCTTCGCGGTGCCTGTTTCAACAGCCGGCGTATAGCGTCTCCGTCTACGCGACGTAAAGGAAGCAACCGGAACGACTTCGCAAACAGATCAGCCTACAACCTTGGCGGTAACATGATATAGGATGTCGGGCGCGGCAGAACCTGAACGTGCGCCGCCTGTGAGCGCCAATAGATCCGCCGCCGTGGAGGGCCGCACAACGCGCAGAAAATAAAGATACATAAAAAATATTAATTGCGATTGAATGATATTGTTTGTAACTTAATTTATAAGACAATGGTCTGGAGAATCGTGAAATCAAATTTGGGTATGCCCATGTGACCTATTACACTAGCTGCAGAGCCGCAAATACACGTCAGCGAGGTGTATTTTTCCGCAGCTCTGCATGGCAAGAGTGCCTGTGATTGAATCGGGGGTCGTGTCAAGCACCAGACAACGTTGTACAGCCTCCGACGGCCCACCAAGTCGGTGATCAAGTCGGCGTCAGAGATGGTTGCCCCACTGAACACTAAACTCCCGAACGTGAAACTAATCCACCTCCCGAAAGCTGACGTCAAAGCGTTCAGGGACATGAAAGCAAAGGACTGCGACTTTGTTTCTGTTGTGCGTGGAATTCAGTCCTGTCACTTGTGGCAGTGTACGCGGTCAGAAACTTCGCATCCACCGCTGTGTTAGCAAGAACAGTAGCCACAGCAAAGATATATCTTTAAAAGTAAAGTCTCCTATGGCTGCGAAAAGCAGATCGAGGTCGCCAGCTTGCGGTGCCACTGAGAAGAAACGAACAGTGATCGCTACAGGCAAACTGGAGAAAAAATATTCCCCCTCGGAGTGCCAGGAGAGTGCCGTGACCGACTATGGTCAGTGTCCGGCAGAATGAATTCACGCGACAATCTCCGAATGTGCGCGCAGAATCTTGATTAATTAAACTAGTTTCAATTGTACCACTCTTAAACATGTGTTCTTTCTTATCACTACTTAAACGTCAGCAGCCCAGTCCCCACAAAGGGTAGGCTCCGAAATTCACTGATCCGAGAAATCTGTATTTAAATTGCTGACTTGTACTTCAAACTCACCTGTAATTTTTTGTATCAAGTATTATTTTTTACGAATTCCTGTCACAGTGCTTTCTCTTCACAGGCTTCCTACATTTTTCGACCCCTTGCTTGCCCTTGTTTCAAAATGGCAACATCCTATCTTTCTCTACTCCCGCTACGGCAGTTCTGTATATTTAAACCCTGTAAAATAAAAAATAAAATAAAAAATAAATATTGCGAAGCATTTTTGAAGGGCCTGATGGGACAGATGGGACAGATTATGAGCCTTGATCTGTGAAAAGTAGAAGAAAAATTGCGATGGCCTTCATTTTAAACTGATTTTTCAATTATTGCAAAATCGGCAACTTGTCTAAACTTCAGTGTATTTATTTTAGAAAGGTTATCCTTTTCAATTTCAATGACAATTTATGAAAATATAGAACAGACGCGTTCAAATCATTTAAAAAATGTTAATTTTTAGACCTTTAAGATCCGGATCCATAAAGCTCTGAATTGCTTCGTGATCGATAATACATGCTTTACCTCCTTTTATTTTATGTAGTCTCTGCACAAAAAATATTAAACCTAAGATGACAACAGTTTCTCTTTATAAAATATCCAAAAGAACGGTTTCACGATAGTCGCAAAAGCGAGAGCGTATACCAACAGCGGCTTCGTGATTTGGTTTTTCTCAAGAAAATTTTTTATTTTCCGCAACAAAGTTTGAATACGTTTTAGCGCTTGCACAACAAGTAAAACTTATATCCTTTGCTAAAACATAAAACAAAAATGTCGACCGGACATGGTTGTTCGATCCTATCTGAAAACGTATAATACAAACAATCTCAGAAAAACGGAATTTTTTTGCTTTGAAGTATCTTTTATTTTCTACGCGTTGTGCGGCCCTCCACTGCGGTGGATCTATTGGCGCTCGCAGGCGGCGCAGGTTCAGGTTCTGCCGCGCCCTACATCTTATATCATGTTACCGCCAAGGTTGTAGGCTGACCTGTTTGCGAAGTCGCTCCGGTTGCTTCCTTTACGTCGCGTAGACGGAGACGCTGTACGCCGGCTGTTGAAACAGGCACCGCGAAGCATGTTACAGGGTGGCGCACCTCGATCGCTCCGGCCCATGGGCATCTTTGGGTCGGTTGTCCGAAATATTACTAGGACTTCTTCCTTCAAAACTACCGTCCACCTCTGTTCTGTCAATTCGTCTTTTCCTGACCACCCTGTAGCATTTTTACACGTTTTAATAATAATGAAAAAGTGAAGAAGGGATATGTGCACGCCCCATTTATAGCAACCGGGTTAGCGTCACTTTGTGCCATGTTTCTCGCTTTCTAACTTAAAAGCAACACAAATATTGCATCATGTTTTTGCAGACCCTTTAGTACATAATGTGAACGTTAATTGCAGAGTTTAAAGAAAATTAAAGATGGCCTTTTTAAATGATTTTCAAAATAATGCAGTTTTAGTTAAATGCCCCTGTGTGAGCAATTCTTGTGAATTTCTCCCGCTAACCAGGACAACAATATTTTACGCAAAGATAAAATATACACAGGGCAACACACTGGCAAAGTTTGAAGACCTTAGCTTTATAAATACGGAGGAAAATAATCTTTAATCCAGAGCATTATTGCGCATTCTGCCGTGTTTCCGATTTTTCTTCTCCAAATAACTACCCTAATACTCGGTGATAAATACTTTTTGTTAATCCTTCCTATGCTTAATTTGTCAGTGAATATTTCAAGACCCGTAGCCAGAACAGTTTTTTTGGGGAAGCCGCCCGAAATGTCAACATCGTTGTTAGAACGTTCTTTATTGCCCTGTTATATATATGTATATACATGTATATATATATACACTATACACACACATATAATGCACCATTGTCGTCTGCATCGGTGCGGGCCTAAGGATCTGCCATTGCCGTCACGGCGGTCTGGGTGGGTGTTGGTCCCAGCGCCTTCGGCTGCTGCAAAGTCGTCCGCCGGGGCCGTCGTTGTCGTAGACGAACTCCGCCAGCTTTGTCCACAGCAGGGAGACGATCGTCTTGTCACGACTGGTGGGCAGAATCCAATCGACATACGTCGCCGGACGGATCTCGTCTGGGAGTTCCTCCAGTTTCGTTTTCCGAAGGCGAGCGTGGCGCTCGCACTCCCAGACAACATGAGCAGCCGTCGCGGTCCTCCCGCACCGGCGACACGCCCCCTCGTCGGGATCGTCGCCGAAGAACTTATGGCGCAGCGCCGGGGATAGGACAGTGTTGGTCGCGAGGCGGCGGACGAGGGTCTGAGTGCTCCTCGGTAGGTCATTCGGCATCGGAGGAACGGGACGCAACTGCTCGTCCGGGCGTTCCTCCCGCTCCTCACGAAGGTGCCGTAGGGTTCTCCGTCTTCGCTGTTTAGCAATTTCCTTGACGACAGACGGGTCGGCCGGGCCGGCTGCCTCGCCGGCTGAGTTGTGGAATGCGTTCGGCGCGGATGCCATCTGGCGAACTGCTGCTCGCGCCTCGCTGTGGGCCCACTCATTGCCGTCGATACCCGCATGCGCGGGCACCCAGGAAATAGTAGCTTGGATGTTGAGCTTGTTTCGAAGTTCTAGGAACGCGGCGAGCAACTCGCCGACTATTCCCGTGTACGTTGAGGGGCTCCCGCTCGCTCGTCTGCAAGTTTCGTACGCGCGGGTCGAGTCGGTGAACAGCAGGAGCCTGTGTGGGATGTCTGTTGGTGCAAAAGTTTGAAGAACCCACTGGGATGCTCGGAGAAGTGCCATGAGTTCCGCTTGCGTAGTGTCGACGTCTTCAGTGGTCGAAAGTGCAGCCGTGTTCGGAATGCCATGGGTGGTGTCGACCCACGCGACCGCCTGGACGTGCTTGGGGGTTCTGTCCTCTCCTTCGCCGTCGTCGCCGGCAGTCGACAGCAAGGTCTCCGCCATGTCAGTGTAGATGATGGTGTGCGTAGGCGGTGATTTGTGCGCGACGCTACGTGTGTGCGCTTTGGCAAAGCGTTTGCGTCGCTCCGAGTTGCTCGGTCCAGGTCCCATGTTTCGTGGGAGGGGTTTTCCGTCGGTAAGCGTGACCGGGGCAGGCCCACGGAGGGGGCGAGTGCGCGTCTGCCGGGCGGACGTCCAGACTGGGAGACACGCGGAGCTCTTCCAAAATGGAAAGCCCAGCTGTCGAGCTGCTGAGGCGGTCTCTCTGGGCGAGGAGCGCCTGTTCGGCGAGTTCCGACAGGAGGTTCATGCCGCCGTGTGCGTACAGCTCTCGGAGGGGCGTGTGCTTAGGCAGTCCGGTAACAATGCGGATGGCTTCGCGATTGAGTTTCTCGAGTTGCTCCGCCTGCCTGGGCGTGAGGACGTGGTAGTTATAGCCGTAGAGGATACGGGATTCAAGCAGCGCCGTGACGAGCTGGCGCGTTTCTCTCTCCCGCGTGCCCCACTGGAGGTGTGTGATTCTACGGATGAGGCGGAGGAGGGATCTGCACTGTGAGGCGACTTTCGTCACCCATCTGGTGCCTTTCCCAAGTGAGCCGGTTCGATTCTCAGTGGGGCATTTATTGAGTTGTCTTTTTATCTAAATTTATCGCTATTTCTTCTTGATTATTTGTTTTGCTATACATATTTTACTCTTCAGCATGCGTTACATAATTCGTAACGGTTTCTGTGGCGTTCCGCCACACGTTTTTGACGAATCTTACCTCTTAAGGCCATTCTAAGTTAAAAAGAGGGAAATATCGTCCCAAGCAGAGATGAAATTTCGAACGTAGCGCAAAGCGTAGAAGCAGAGACAGAAAACAGGTGCGGTGTGCGGTGACGACCGGTGCTGCCTCGCTAATGGGATTGAAGCGACGAAAGAGACGTCCGCGCGGGAGGACTGTTCGATAACGCGATAATTGAATCCTAAGCTCGGGCCCGGGATTCAATTATCGGACGAGGGGGAAAGAGCTGAGATAATCATCGAGGCCTGAATTGAAGACTCGGTGAATCGAGGAACCCCTTCCATTCAGGCCTTCGTTAAAAGAAAACGGAGCATTCCGTCTTTTCCCGGCGTCTGTCAGGAGGGAGGAGGCGCCATCTCGTAAAGCAAATATCCCCAGGCCGGGGATGGGGCAAGAAAGTACGTCCGGATCCGGAAATTGATTTGACTCCGGGTTGTCCCTCGGAGCGAGAGGTTGGGACCCGACGTGAGCTTTGGCCCGTATAAAGTAAACATTGGTGGCGGCGGGAACTACGCTCCATTGCACCTTACGATGAAGCGCAGAGGGCGCTACGAGTCATCCAAGCAAATCCAATGCCGCCTCAGTGTCGTCCACGTGACCTTCGGAAGGCGAGCGGCGGCGTGCGGGGCGCCTAGAGACATAATTCCTTGGCGCGATCGGATTGCCTGGGATGGCCTACGGAGATTCATCGTATGCGGTCAAGCGGTCGATACGGATGGCAAAAACGTTTGTAACGACAGCGACAAACGAAAACAACAAAAAAGTCGAACTTTGTCAAATTTTGCTAAGAGTTCGAAGGTTCGGCGAACCTTTAAACTTTTAGCAAAATTTGGCGAAGTTCGATTGTTGCTCTTGTGTTACCCCACGTTTTGAAAACAAAAATCAGATAGCTGGAAAAATAGTTTGTACAGCCGTTCTTTTTTAATCTTACGCAATATAAAATAAAGTGCAAAACTTTCAATGATTAAAGTAATTTCGTAATATAAAACGAGACACCCTATACAAAACTTCGCATCAAGGTTAACAAAGCCGAACCTGGTGGCGCTCTAACGTCGGCAGGTTCGCGACATACGTGGTTGAAACAACGCTGTACATTCAAATCGCCATCGCGAAAGCAAAGCGAAATATCCAGCTGAAACTAACTAAAACTCTCGGTGAAATAATCATGCGAGAATGCCGTGTGAAGAACGGCCACGAAAAAGGTTTCAGCAAGCTGCCTTTTTCTTGTGCGATGTCAAGGGTGGTGGAAGTGCCAAATGAAGATCCCAGGTTTTGTCGAAGAAGTGGGCCTGTGTTTGCAAAAACCTGCGAGACTGCCACTGAGAATAGCGAATTTCAGCAAACATCTCAAAAGCATCTTTCAGATGTTTCTTTTCAAGCATGCTGCTTTGACTTCTGACAGAGGTCAAACGTGAAGGCGACACAATGGTGAGCACAAGTACGCGCTCACCTTAACAGTGCATTTAAAAGGGAAGATACTAACTGATAGCATGTCTAGCAGCATTTGTTCCTTTGTCAACGACATTTGACAGAATATTGTATCTTTCTGCCATTGCAGTTGTTTGCACTTGCCATTCGTTAAGAACGAAAAGCGCAAATCAGTTGCCCATCTGAGTTATAACCTGACTCAAGGATTATCTCATGACAAACAACAAAGAAAAGTAGGCGTTGTAGACATTTATAAAACGAAAACTCAAAGTAACCTCGAGAAACCGCTACGATGGCTTGCCGAGAGAAGCAAGTTAGCCAGTGCAGCGTGGCTGTCAATAGCGAGTTTTAGAATAGGGGGCCCTACAACTTTGGGTGCCCCAAACAGCTTGGGGCGTCCTAGTACGCGTGCGCAGAACTTCTGCGCATGCCCATTGCGGTGCCCCAAGCTGTTTGGCGCACCCAAAGCTCTGGGGCCCTCTATTCTAAATCTCGCTAATATATAGGTGTTTAGACGCACTTCACACTGGTGATTGCGTGACCCCACGGCGGTGCAGTATTCATACAAATTTAAACCGGCAAGGGTAAAGATTGATCATAATCTCTGATTTGCTTGGGCTCTGCAAAGTGCTTAGCGTGCGTATCGTAGTTGTAATGCTGTAACTTGGATGGGGGCAGAACCTCCCTTCCCCCGTCTCTAGCGTGCCCTGTTATGGAAAAGACGTCATATCCTCCCACATTATTCTGGTGATTTTTTCTAATGCAATCCAAAGTCGCTGGATACAGTGACTTCAATCAATCTGATTCGATGGAGTGTACTCTTACTACGGGGATCGTGCGACACCCAAGGGGGCGCGCCGCTCCGCTTTGGCAGCGGCTCTCTTTACTACAAAATGGGATCGAATTTTCCCACCGTGACCGGGCCTACGCGCGGACGAATTCCTAAATCTAGCCCCGAGTAATGTTTCGATACAGGTAATTTAGAAAAACATCCACACGCTGGAGAAGATATACGAATTAATAAATTCAGTTTTACCTAAACTGGAGCGCAAGTTGCGCCTTCTAGGTGACTGGTTCCCATGCAAAAAACTTTCGTACCAGGTGAATTTTTTTCATCGGTAACAAGTCGCCTAGAGGGTGCGAGTTGGGCTCCATTTCGGGTGAAAGCCAATTTATTCTTTCCAAGTAAAGGTTTTCAACCTTAGCTTTCGAAAACTATACGCCTCCAGCGTTGCTCCGTATGGGCTTCCAGGTCATTCGACCCGGTGAAGTTGCCCAGAGATCGGGCTCGGTAGTGTTCACACAGTTAAAGCGGCAACAACGAAAACACACCGTCATATGTTGTGTGCATCTTCGCTGAAAAACCTTCAACGAAGTGATTGTGTGTTCGACGGTCCGGTAGCTAATACGGCAAGACTAGTTTCAGCATCATTCATTGATAAAATGTGCTATCGGGTTCAAATGAAAGGCGAACACTGGACGGCGTGGCCGTCGACACGTGCTGCGCCTTCTGGGGCCTCTGGAAACTGATAAAACTACGGAGTCGAAAGTAGGGCGCAGCGGGCGTGAGCGTCCCACTCCAATATTTGACACTCGCCTAGCGCAACCCAAATTCCGAAAGCTGCGGCGGTGGTACGCTGGAAGTTCCTTCATCGTTCGGAGTTTGCTTCGAACCCGGTAGTACATGACAGGTACAATCGCGGCAAAAGTTTGCGGGGCGCGGGAGCGTCAGCCGAAATGACTGGTTGCGCCTTCTGACGGCACGCGGCCGCTCTCAAGATTCACGCTTCGAGAATGTGTTTCCTTTCGTGTTCGAAGTCATGTCTTTTTTCTCGCTTCCACCCGGCGTGCACGAGATAAACGGGACCGGCGCAAGGTGCCGCTGTGTCAGCCATCACGCCGCGCGTCTGCCTCAGCCACCGTAATGGGTGACGAAGCTCGCGCATGCTACAGATAACATTTCGCGGCACCTTGCGCTAGTCCCTGTTATCTCGTGGGTTTCGAGCGGAAGGGAGCGAAAAAGCATGACCGCAAACATGGAAGGAAGCGCATGCGCGAAGCGTGAGTCTTGAGAGCGCCAACGCGCCGTGAGAAGGCGCAGCCAGTCTTTTCGGCTGGCGTTCCCGTGCCCGCAAACTTTTGCTCCCGACTGTACCAACTGTACTATCGCGGACAATATGAGCTGAAACAGCGCTCCGGCCTGTTCACGGTACTACCTGCGCCGCCTGTCGCATCGCTCCGTAAACACGGTGCACCCTGAGGCCGAGATAAATTCTCATTTGCGCTCACTGCGCCGCTGCAGTCTTCCGGCCGTCTGCTAGCGAAAATATTGGCCGACGGAACCACCATCACGGTGCGTGTGCCGTGTAGCCCAATGTTCACGTTTTTCAGCTAACATGCATTTCAGTGCATCTCAAGAAAGCGCCGAAGTGGAAAATGCGTTGTCACGCTCGTATCTCGTCGAGGAGCGCTGCCTGACGAAGCTGCCTTGGCCCCCAAAAGGAGCCGATCTGAATATCATCGAACACGTTTCGAGGCGCATCAAAGTAGCCATGTCACGGCGTCCCCTCCACCGCGCCACTGCACACAAATTGTGGAAAGCAATGAGAGGTGAATGGGAGTGGTTTCGGGCCGAGCCAGCCTTCGTGGCCGCGCTCTATAATTTCTTTCCATATGAGATGAGAGCCGTCGGTCGCCGGTCAGGGGAGAATGACGTGGTATTCTTTTGTAAGTTTTACTGCGCCTCAGGACCCCCTGAACCGGACTTCTGCCGACTGGAACAAAGCTTGATGCTACGGTTGCGACACACTGTTTGACGCCGTTAACCAGCGCATAGTTTTGCGTGGTGCCTCCTTGATCCCGATCTTCTTGTATAGTGCAGTTGAACTTCCACGCCGACTATTAATCTTTTGTGTCTGACATTGTCCTCTGCGAATATTCTTTCGATCAAGTTTCAAGCTCCTTCTCCTGACAAATATATGACTGTTTGTCCCACTTTATTAAGACTATAAATTTGTAAATAAAACACTGGTGTCTTGTTAGCAACTTGTTTTGTTTGAAACAAACACGTGGGCCCAGTAATAAAGAAATTATATTTTTGAACCTTTTCATACCAATGAAGGTTACAAAACCTTCTCAGTAACATGTATGGTTACCGTTTTTTTAAACAGCTGTGATCAAGGAAAAAGGAAAAAAAAGTAAATTCCTTGGAGCTGGACTAAATCCGGTATACAGATTTTGGTCTATATTTTATGATGTCCTACTTTGTGCATGCACTTAATCAAACAAAAACAACCTGCAACGTATTTTGATGTGATTTTCAAAAACGATTATGCAGCTGCAATTTAAGATACTGAAATACTTTTTCTTCACCAGTCAGCGTTTTGTATACGTGATTCTACGCGATAGAGTAAAGTAAATCAATTCCAAAAGAGGGACGACAAGTGTAATCTTTTGTACCCCCCCCCCCCCCTTGCCGCCCTACCACACACCTGCCCGCTGTCGCACCCGCCGTCTCGCTTGCAGACGGCCGGAAGAGCGCAGTGGGGCAGCGAGCGCAAGTGATAATTTATCTCGGCCTCAGGGTGCGCCGTGTGTGCGGAGCAAGGCGACAGGCGGCGCAGGTAGTACGCTCCGCCGGCCGGAGCGCTGTTTCAGCTCATATTGTCCGCGATAGTACATTTTTGCTCCTCGCCTTATCAGACTGCTGCCCGCTGGCTGGCGGATC
>JAZHYW010067208.1:0-20713 GCA_037355805.1 Ixodes ricinus | reverse complement strand
CCAGACATGTACGTAACGCGTTACAAGTAACGAGTTACTTGTATCTAGTTACTATTTTCGGTAACGAGTAACGTATTTAGTTACTTTTTCAGAAAAGGAACGAGTAACGGTATTTAGTTACTTTTAAGGCCAAGTAACGAGTAACGGTATCTCGTTACTTTTGAGGAGTAACGTGTACAACACCGCTTTAACGGCCTTGTTTTTATTCTAGCTTTAGTATGTGTCTATTGCGACAAAGGCAGATGGAAAACCCGAAAAACAAATAAACAGTATGACAATACAGCAACATGTATCGCTGAACACGTCAGTCGAACAGTTCGACTGACGTGTCCAGCGATAAACGTTGCTGTACTGAACTCTACAGCTGAGAATGTCCTTCATCCAGCGAGCACAATCAGGTTCGTTAATTGAACTTTCTAGAACCCGGTCCGGACCGAATGTAAACCCGGAGGTTGCAAACACGGGAAGGCACATAACCCCTTACCCGCTGTCCTCAATGAAGGCGCAGTTCCCGAAGATTCACCAGCTCTTGCTGAAGCACAACACTGCCGTTCCTTCGAGCGCGTCAGTAGAACGACGCTTCAGCGTCACCGGAAATGTATTTTCAAGGAAGCGGGAAACATAACTGATGAAAACTTCGACAGGCAGCTGCTGCTTAAGGGCAACGACTACTAAAAACCAAACAATAAACCATGAAACAAAAACAGTTGTGTATTTGGTCTTCAAAGTAACGTGAAAAGTAACTCGTTACTTTTCAGGTAACTCACGCGTTCCTTTTGAGAATCGGTAACGAGTAACGTATTTAGATACTTTTTGAGCGAGTAACGAGTAACGGTATTTAGTTACTTTTTTTGAGTACCGTGTACATGTCTGGGAGAAGCTAAAGTTCCCTCGATGCACTGCGGCAGCGGTGGAGTAGAAAGAGGGAGAAACATGTTTATTGGAAAGATTAATAGGTTACGCGGGAATTAGCAGAATCTGTACTTCATACATGGGAAAGGGAGAATAAGGTAAAAAGGGAAAACAAAAAAAGAAAAATATAGAAAGAAAACTTTTAGGATGGTTTTCAGTTACTTTTGGAGCGTGGCCTACGGAGTTTTATAAAGTTTGGTCGCTTAGAGAAAACAAATCAATGAATGTCGATTTGACTTTTTGCGATGTTGATGGCCATGGCCCCAGGAGATGACTGAGCGTGAGCGCTTCTCCGTTGTGAAAAGCCAGGCAGTTTATCGTTTCATTTCTTTTGGTCAGCGTAGAGGGCGCAGTGACAAAGGACGTGTTCCAGCGTTTGCTACGACATCACTGCTGTTGCAGATAGAGGAGTCCAGCTGACCTGTGAGATTTAGGTAATATTTTGTTGAGGCCGCGTTCAGTCGTATTCGGTGAAGAGCGGTTTGTGTCCGACGTTTGAGCCCCCGGGGACGACGAAAGGTGAGGAAAGGGTCAATACTATGGAGGTGTCTGCAATGATATAATCGATTCGCGCAGAGGGTGTTCTCTAGAGCCGCAGTAATACGGTTGGTTGTAGCTTTGGCATTTGAACGTGAGAATGGGATTACCAGTCCGGATGTAAGATGGTGAGCATTATTGACAGTAAAGTCAGGACTTTCGTTGACTTTAACACCACAATGGCTCGGGGTCCACTGTAAGATTAGTGTGTGACCAATAGTTATGACCTCTTTATAAAATTTCAGGATCTGATGTACAAGCTGAGCATTGATGTTCTTGTTTTTGTAGATTTTAGGCTCCGAAGACCTGCCCTTGAATCAGTAAAGAGTGACCAATTATTTGGGACACTCGTACACATGAAGTGAATTGCTACCCTAATTGCTACTAGTTCTGCTGCCGTCGATGATGTTATATGGCCTAGCATTCCGTGAAGTATTTTATTCATTGATCACACAACACAGCCGTAGCTGGAAGTTTCGTGAGTAGAAGAGCCATTAGTGTACACATGATTTCGGGAACGGTGATGTATATTAATGGTTTCTAGGGAATGTTGCCTCAATACCTCCGATGTAGCGTGTTTTCTTCAATGTATCTCCTGTAACATCTAGTTTTATAGCAATTAATGTATATATCCATGGTGGTAAAAATGCAGTGAGAACTCTGCTGGCTCAAAATCTCGTGGAAGATCCGAGCTTTCAACATTCACAACTCGCAAAAAACCAGACGCACTTCTGCTGTTTGCGATATCTGCTGGGTAGTGGTCTCTGTGCTTTGTCGGGTGGCGGAGGTGCGCTCGAAGGGTTTCTTGAAGTCTGAGCGCACCAATCGAAACAGCCCCTGCCTCAGCTACTGTTCCGACACTTGAGGTGAATTTTGGAAGCCCTAGACAGGCTCATAGAGCTTGAGCCTGCATACCCTCCAAGGTTCTTATATTTGCATGGCACATCCCATGAAGTAACGGTAGGCTGTATCGAAAGAAGCCGAGAAGAAGGGCGTCATATAGTTGAAGAAGGGCAGCTAGAGAGGTGCCCCGCTTAGTGCCACTTAGGAATCACACCAGCTGAATAATGCCGAGAAGCTTTCTTTTCATTTGTTTTATATGTGGTGTCCATGTTAAAGACTTGTCCAGAACTATTCCGAAGAATCTGTGCGTTTTCACATATGATATGGGATGACCATCAACTGTCAGACAGTACCTGTGAGTACTCTTTCTGGTAAATGTTATAGCAGCTGACTTTGATGGGGATAGAGATAGTCCACAATTTTGCAAGTAGCTGGAGATTATCTCAATTAATTTGTTTAAGCGGATCCGATTAAATTGTTGGGTAATTGATGACGTCCATATGCAGATGTCGTCCGCGTAAAGAGTAATTCTGACGTCTCAGGGAAGTTCGTTTACGAGTGCCAGAAGAGTAATACTTAAAAGTGCAAGACTAAGAACTCCGCCTTGCGGCACGCCTAGAGATGCTGCATGCTCAGTCGTCTTCCCGTCTGTAGTCAGCATTTGAACTGTTCGACTATCTAAGTAGCCTAATATCAACGCGTAGAGACGTCCTCCTATCCCGGCATAGCTGAGGGCGTCACGAATAGCCTTGTGGCTTATGAGTCAAACGCGCCTTTCAAATCTAGAAATACAGCGGTAGTCATTCGTCGACATTTCCTTTGTTTTTGAACGCTAGTTATGAGATTAGTGACGTTGTCAACAGAATTCCTCCCTCGTCTGAAGCCTGCCATAGACTCAGGGTGTTTCTCAGATTCTTCAAGGTACCACTCTAGTCGTGTGTGAATAATTTTTTTCATTCCTTTGCCCACACAAGAAGACAATGCGATTGGACGGAACGATGATAGGTTCAGAGGCGATTTTCCCTTGCTTAGAGATAGGTATGATGCGCGATATTTTTTACTCCCAGGGTACCTGGCAGGTTTCCCATGACATGTTGTAAAGTTTCAAAAGCCTTCCCATACCCTTGTTACCCAGGTGGTGGAGTAGTCAAACTGCTGGAGAGGTCGGTCTATACTAAGGAGCTGCGAATACGTAATAAAAAAATATTATAAAGAAATATACCTTGTAAGGTCAAATAAAAGTTACTGTACTTCATATAAAGAAAGGAATGAAAAAGAATGCTTGAAGAACAAACTGTTTGTGTCCATAATGTTGAACCAACTAGCCGAAAAGTTAATTTTACTACAGTTCCCATAGTAGTCGGAAAAATTTGTAATATATTGATAATGGATTCATTTTCTATCCTCGTGTTATGGTGGCGATCGAGGGAAAACGCTGCAGGGCGCAGCCTGTCGCACTCTTGCCAAAGGCGACACTGTGAAGGCAGGAAGGAAATAAAGCACTTCAAGACAGAAAAGGATATGCACACATCCTGGCTATCACCAATTTTGCGATGCATGTTCCAGCCAATGATGGTTTTATCTCGAGGTGCGACTTGTAGAAATGATGCACGAAACGTTCGAAACTAGACTGATAAAACACACTAAAATGTGTGATCAACCGTGAAAATGAATTGATGGAACTTTCCTGCAAACACTTTTCTTCTGTTCCAAATTTGAGGTACATATAGGTCGAGTGATTTTTTGGTTGTGTATCTTAAAATTTGAGTTCCATAGTCTGTCCTTCATAGCCACGCTTCATAGCCACGATTACGTTGTAATGAACTTAAATGTCATAGTACATATTTTTACTGGATACGTTTAAGTTCAGATTTGTATTGACTGAGTACAATACAATGTAGAGTTGTGATCATTTTGTCACCAGAAGCACCATATACCCCGTAATAATGAATGTATAGTGGACCCCGGCTTTTCTTAAGATTATAATATAGTCAGACTGATAGCTTATTTTCTATATTGTAGAGTATGATTAACCCGAGACTGGGAGGAAATAAAAAACGAAAAACCACACACACCGGTAGTTCACCAGTTTGTGTGTGTTTTGCCCTTTCAGGTGTTTTCCATGCCCGCTATATTTCAAGATACTGCACAATCTATAGTTTCAGCCCGACCCGGTCAGCCCAACGAACTTTATGAGCATGAGCATAATGCTAGTGTACTTTTTTCCTTATCTCTGCTTTTATTTTTCGTGCCATACTGGATATCTCGATCACCTCTGCTGTGGCCTTTTCTTTGCCCGTTATTGTAAAAAAAAAATATTTAATTCGCATTTTATATCGATTTCGTCGAAACTCCTGAGCCTTCAAAGCGGTATTTGCGCGTGTTTATTGTGGGAGGGAAGCGGGGTGTGTGTGTGTGTCCGGGGGGGGGGGGGGGAGAGGGTCTGCTGCGTGCGGGGCTACTGCAACCACCCAGTAGTCACAGGTGCGATGTCTGTCTCCAAAATTCTGATGCAAATAATGGTCCAAAATAAAACCATCAGGAAATACACTTAAAAATCATACGAAGATACAATTATGCGATAGTACTTGAAGCAAGACGTAAACAAACTGACAAAAGAAAAAATTACCTTCATAAACAACTAAAATCTCCCAACCTAGTCTGCTTGCACCGCAGACGGCGCCACGCGGCGCCATTGAGGTAGGCTCTAAAGTGGATTTTCTCTCAGCCCGCAGTGTAGGCAACTAGACAACAAACAACACGACGCTATTTCGGTTGTGCGTGCGTGTGCGTGCGTGTCTATGTGTGCGAGTGTGTCACCGAACGCCAGGCCGCTCGTAGGAGCTCCGAGGCTATCAGAGGTGTTCCGTCGGCGCCGGAATCTGACAAAAGTAATTGTAATTGTGCCTGCAATTTTGCAATCACCGATGCTAAAAACTAATTAAATTACAATTAGAATTTATTTCGGCCGAAAGTAAATATTTTCAATTACAAATGACCAAAAAGTAATTACATTCAAGAAATTTAATTACTGATATTGAATTAGTACAAAGTATGAACAAAACGCATCGTGCATATCGTGTCGTGGCTTAACACATTTTGTCTCCCCCGGTCTTTGTGAGCACGATGAATCTAGCGTAAAGTTCTGACTTAGAAACCTACTGTTAGCCTAAAAACTGCAGGTCGCGGTGGGTGTGGAGCGTCTTACTATCGCTCCGCAGCCATAGAGAGTGCGTCATTCGCCGATAACAACGTCAAAGAACAAATCAGAAAGCGAAAATCGTGAACACAACACGCCCGGCGTTTCTGCACAAGCTAGTGAGCTTTCCCCACAAACCCGCTACCCACTTAATCCAATCCGTAAAATTCAAATCACAAAATGAGCTCAGGAGTGGCAAAGCCTTTAGCGATCTCGATGCTTACGATCCTGGTTTCCAGTTATCCGAAGCTTTACCAGAAATTGCGGGAAACGCTTTTTCCGCTCTTCTGAAAGGATACAACAATTTGCGACGGAGCAAGGCGACATCGCCCCAGGTTCCTCACAGCGTATCTATTATCTATCTAGCTGAGATCGTTGCGTTTGCAGATGGATTCTTTCACCAATCAACCGTTTTCAAGAGTGCGTGGCGCCATCTAGTAACTGCTGCGCCAATTGTCCGAGTCGGCCATTGTGTGGGCACGTACTCTCATAATGTATCGAACACGAGTGCGGTGGCGTCGACGTTCGGCGGCAAATCGGCTCAGCTCGGATTGAAGACGAGCGCTGCTTCGGCGCTCTTCAACGACTCGGGTGCAATCCCGCGCTTGGAGCCCGACAAATGGCGACCGTCAATATCACTCGATGGGCTTTGGAAAAAAGAACCCGTCGCACCGGCTCTGCACTGAGCTCCGAAATGGCGGCACCCGTGAGATATTCGAAGAATGAAGCACTCAATTCTCAGCTCTAGGCTGGCAATGATTTGTGCCCCGTCCCCGTCGGGAGTATTCTTGTATTCGCGTTTTGATAATGGCCTTTATCGGCCTATGTGCTTTATATAACTTTAAACTACGTGTGATAAATCTCACGTTACAGTTGATTGTCGAGCGTGATGGTTTTTCGAGGAAAACAAACGTACGAACGCATCCTTCGTGAAAATTCACATAACTAAACGTAACGAAATTCGGTATTGACCGAATTTATACGTAAGATCTTACGTATAATTCGGTAAGCCTTTTTCTTCTTTTTTCTTTTTCACTACTGCTATAGCGTGTACTTTTTATATCTCTCCTTGACGTCCGATCACGTGATATGCTCGAAAGACCTGGTCACGTGGTCAGCCACACGCTTCCCACCTTCGATGTAGATCGGGTTTGCACGTTGTGCGGTCTCCTCTCGCCACAGTGGTGTAGTTTGGGGCTCGAAATTGGGGGTCGTGGGTTCGATTCTCAGTGGGGCATTTATTGAGTTGTCTTTTTATCTAAATTTGTCGCTATTTCTTCTTGACTATTTGTTTTGCTATACATATTTTACTCTTTCAGCATGCGTTACATAATTCGTAACGGTTTCTGTTGCGTTCCGCCACACGTTTTTGACGAATCTTACCTCTTAAGGCCATTCTAAGTTAAAAAGAGGGAAATATCGTCCCAAGCAGAGATGAAATTTCGAGCGTAGCGCAAAGCGTAGAAGCAGAGACAGAAAACAGGTGCGGTGTGCGGTGACGACCGGTGCTGCCTCGCTAATGGGATTGAAGCGACGAAAGAGACGTCCGCGCGGGAGGACTGTTCGATAACGCGATAATTGAACTCCTAAAGCTCGGGCCCGGGATTCAATTATCGGACGAGGGGGAAAGAGCTGAGATAATCATCCAGGCCTGAATTGAAGACTCGGTGAATCGAGGAAACCCTTCCATTCAGGCCTTCGTTAAAAGAAAACGGAGCATTCCGTCTTTCCCGGCGTCTGTCAGGAGGGAGGAGGCGCCATCTCGTAAAGCAAATATCCCCAGGCCGGGGATGGGGCAAGAAAGTACGTCCGGATCCGGAAATTGATTTGACTCCGGGTTGTCCCTCGGAGCGAGAGGTTGGGACCCGACGTGAGCTTTGGCCCGTATAAAGTAAACATTGGTGGCGGCGGGAAATACGCTCCATTGCACCTTACGATGAAGCGCAGAGGGCGCTACGAGTCATCCAAGCAAATCCAATGCCGCCTCAGTGTCGTCCACGTGACCTTCGGAAGGCGAGCGGCGGCGTGCGGGGCGCCTAGAATCATAATTCCTTGGCGCGATCGGATTGCCTGGGATGGCCTACTGAGATTCATCGTATGCGGTCAAGCGGTCGATACGGATGGCAAAAACGTTTGTAACGACAGCGACAAACGAAAACAACAAAAGAGTCGAACTTTGTCAAATTTTGCTAAGAGTTCGAAGGTTCGGCGAACCTTCAAACTTTTAGCAAAATTTGGCGAAGTTCGATTGTTTGCTTTTGTGTTACCCCACGTTTTGAAAACAAAAATCAGATAGCTGGGAAAAATAGTTTGTACAGCCGCTCTTTTTTTAATCTTACGCAATATAAAATAAAGTGCAAAGCTTTCAATGATTAAAGTAATTTCGTAATATAAAACGAGACACCCTATACAAAACTTCGCATCAAGGTTAACAAAGCCGAACCTGGTGGCGCTCTAACGTCGGCAGGTTCGCGACATACGTGGTTGAAACAACGATGTACATTCAAATCGCCATCGCGAAAGCAAAGCGAAATATCCAGCTGAAACTGACTAAAACTCTCGGTGAAATAATGCGAGAATGTCGTGTGAAGAACGGCCACGAAAGAGGTTTCAGCAAGCTGCCTTTTTCTTGTGCGATGTCAAGGGTGGTGGAAGTGCCAAATGAAGATCCCAGGTTTTGTCGAAGAAGTGGGCCTGTGTTTGTAAAAACCAGCGAGACTGCCACTGAGAATAGCGAATTTCAGCAAACATCTCAAAAGCATCTTTCAGATGTTTCTTTTCAAGCATGCTGCTTTGACTTCTGACAGAGGTCAAACGTGAAGGCGACACAATGGTGAGCACAAGTACGCGCTCACCTTAACAGTGCATTTAAAAGGGAAGATACTAACTGATATCATGTCTAGCAGCATTTGTTCCTTTGTCAAAGACATTTGACAGAATACTGTATCTTTCTGCCATTGCAGTTGTTTTGCACTTGCCATTCGTTAAGAACGAAAAGCGCAAATCAGTTGCCCAGCTGAGTTATAACCTGAATCAAGGATTATCTCATGACAAACAACAAAGAAAAGTAGGCGTTGTAGACATTTATAAAACGAAAACGCAAAGTAACCTCGAGAAACCGCTACGATGGCTTGCCGAGAGAAGCAAGTTAGCCAGTGCAGCGTGGCTGTCAATAGCGAGTTTTATAATAGGGGGCCCCACAACTTTGGGTGCCCAAACAGCTTGGGGCGTCCTAGTGCGCGTGCGCAGAACTTCTGCGCATGCCCACTGCGGTGCCCCAAGCTGTTTGGCGCACCCAAAGCTGTGGGGCCCTCTATTCTAAAACTCGCTAATATATAGGTGTTTAGACGCACTTCACACTGGTGATTGCGTGACCCCACGGCGGTGCAGTATTCGTACAAATTTAAACCGGCAAGGGTAAAGATTGATCATAATCTCTGATTTGCTTGGGCTCTGCAAAGTGCTTAGCGTGCGTATCGTAGTTGTAATGCTGTAACTTGGATGGGGGCAGAACCTCCTTCCCCCGTCTCTAGCGTGCCGTGTTATGGAAAAGACGTCATATCCTCCCACATTATTTTGGTGATTTTTTCTAATGCAATTCAAAGTCGCTGGATACAGTGACTTCAATCAATCTGATTCGATGTTGTGTACTCTTAGTACGGGGATCTTGCGACACCCAAGGGGGCGCGCTGCTCCGCTTTGGCAGCGGCTCTGTTTACTACAAAATGTGATCGAATTTTCCCACCGTGGCCGGGCCTACGCGCGGACGAATTCCTAAATCTAGCCTCGGAGTAATGTTTCGATACAGGTAATTTAGAAAGAAATTCACACGGTGGAGAAGATATAAGAATTAATAAATTCACTTTTACCTAAACTGGAGCGCAAGTTGCGCCTTCCGGGCGACTGGTTCCCATGCAAAAAAATCTCGTACCAGGTGAATGTTTTTTTCATCGGTAACAAGTCGCCTAGAGGGTGCGAGTTGGGCTCCATTTCGGGTGAAAGCCAATTTATTCTTTCCAAGTAAAAGTTTTCAACCTTAGCTTTCGAAAACTATACACCTCCAGCGTTGCTCCGTATGGGCTGCCAGGTCATTCGACCCGGTGAAGCTGCCCAGAGATCGGGCTCGGTAGTGTTCACACAGTTAAAGCGGCAACAACGAAAACACACCGTCATATGTTGTGTGCATCTTCGCTGAAAAACCTTCAACGAAGTGATCGTGTGTTCGACGGTCCGGTAGCTAATATGGCAAGACTAGTTCCAGCATCATTCCTTGATCAAATGTGCTATCGGGTTCAAATGAAAGGCGAACACTGGACGGCGTGGCCGTCGACACGCGCTGCGCCTTCTGGGGGACTCTGGAAACTGATAAAACTATGGAGTCGAAAGTAGGGCGCAGCGGGCGTGTGCGTCCCACTCCAATATTTGACACTCGCCTAGCGCAACCCAAATTCCGAAAGCTGCGGCGGCGGTACGCTGGAAGTTCCTTCATCGTTCGGAGTTTGCTTCGAACCCGGTAGTACATGATAGGTACATTTTTGCTCCTCGCCTTATCAGACTGCTGCTCGCTGGCTGGCGGATCGAGCAAGACTAGGATAGGGCCAGCTTGAACTTGGGAGACGAGAAAACGTAAAAAACCGAGATAGAAGAAAGAGACAGAGATAGAGACACTGCTGGACTACCAACTATGGATTTAATGCTTCTTCCTCTTCTTGAACCTTCACTGCGTGCTTCTTCTTTTCTGCTCATCCTTAAAGCGCCATACAATCTAAGGATGAAATAAAATGAAATGAAATTAAATGAAATGAGAGCCACATGCATTCCACATACAACCCAGATTGACATCTCCAGCAGTGCGTGACACACCTCTAATACTGTTTTTCTTTTGAGGTGAGCTTTAGCAGGACGTGGCACACCGCAAGTACTGTTTTTCTTTTGTGGTGAGCTTGATGGATGGCACGCTGACGCATGTCTCTTCGTTTTCTTCGATGGCCATGGTCTCCAGCATTTCTCGTGCATACGGGTTTTTGTTTGTTCCGAGGATGGTAAGGCTGTTGAACGCTGCGCTGCATTTACAGCTGCGGCAATGAGCTGGTAGATGGCCCGCTGTAGTTCCCTTGAGAGATGCTGCGTGCTCACGTGTCCTATCATTAATACACCTGCCAGTCTGGCCAATGTAGCATTTGCCACATGATAGGGATGTTATAAACAACCCCCGTTTGACACGGGGCATATTGTATCCTACGAGAAATGTTGCAACATTTCTCATAGGACTAATATGCCCCGTGTCAAACGGGGTTGTTTATAACATCCCCCTATCATGTGGCAAATGCTACATTGGCCAGACTGGCAGGTGTATTAATGATAGGACACGTGAGCACGCAGCATCTCTCAAGGGAACTACAGCGGGCCATCTACCAGCTCATTGCCGCAGCTGTAAATGCAGCGCAGCGTTCAACAGCCTTACCATCCTCGGAACAAACAAAAACCCGTATGCACGAGAAATGCTGGAGACCATGGCCATCGAAGAAAACGAAGAGACATGCGTCAGCGTGCCATCCATCAAGCTCACCACAAAAGAAAAACAGTACTTGCGGTGTGCCACGTCCTGCTAAAGCTCACCTCAAAAGAAAAACAGTATTAGAGGTGTGTCACGCACTGCTGGAGATGTCAATCTGGGTTGTATGTGGAATGCATGTGGCTCTCATTTCATTTAATTTCATTTCATTTTATTTCATCCTTAGATTGTATGGCGCTTTAAGGATGAGCAGAAAAGAAGAAGCACGCAGTGAAGGTTCAAGAAGAGGAAGAAGCATTAAATCCATAGTTGGTAGTCCAGCAGTGTCTCTATCTCTGTCTCTTTCTTCTATCTCGGTTTTTTACGTTTTCTCGTCTCCCAAGTTCAAGCTGGCCCTATCCTAGTAATGCACCAACTAAGCTCAACTCAAGCCCGTAACCGAGCAAGCCTATTCGGAATGAGATGATCGCAGCTTTCCTTGCCTGCGCATCGAGGGGATTGGTGTTTTCTGGTTCCATCTCTCGTAAAAGTTAACTCCGACTCTGACCCCGAACGCGTTGTGCAGCTGGGTGCTTAGTGACCCATGTCAGACGGGCACTTTGAAGGCCTTCAGAACGAACTCCTTTAAAGGGTCCACTAATCAAATCAGGCCCATAGGCGCAAGATCAGGAGCTGACTCGCCAATTTTTTTAAGGCGGGATGGTAGGGCAAACCGGTCATCTTGGTTTTAATTTTGTATCTCAAAGACTACTGCATGTTTTATTTTGAAATTTTACGTATTGACAGGATACACCTTTGGAATTGACTTTCTGTTGATTTTTTACTAAATAATTTTTTACATTTTTAGTAACAGACTGTCAGATCATAAGCTGAGTTATATTTTTAATGTACCTTTTCTCAAGAATAAAAAATAGGGTGCTTATTGAATTTGGCACATATCCTGTACATGTTACTGCATTGGACTTAACCTAAGAAAAATAAGTTTTAAGATTCAGCATGCAAGAAAATACATTGTTCTTTCTAATCTTGGGCTATTAAAGGTAAACTTTATAATTTTAACTTTTATAACGTAATAATATAGGGAATTCTTAAAACGTTTAGGTTCAAACTGTTGAAAAGCTATTTTACTATAAGCTGTAAAAGCTTTACTGTAATCAGATAAGTAGTTTCTTAGTAAAGGTATATCAAATTTCAAAAATTTCAAAAATGTCATTTTGAGAAAAACATTTTTATGTCTCCCCACAATGGTAAATGGCCAAAGCGCGCAGATTTCGGCCCCTATTTAAGTGACTTGGAACACTCGTCCACTCTTTTCACTTTTTGGTTTTGTTCCTGAGAATGCATATAATTTGTTCACACCAAAAACTGCACCATTGATTTTTTGGTTGGTTTACCCTACCATCCCCATTTAAAGGAGTTTGGTCTGAAGACCTTTGACGTGTCCTTCTGACAGGGGTTTTACATTGATCAGTCGGCTACCACACACTATATGTGTAAAATGCTTGTAGGTAGAAGTCGCAACGGGACGCATTCGTCTTGTCGCAGCATTCCAATTGTGAACGTGCTACGCTGATCGTTTTGTTCGAGTTTCAGAACCGAGCATGACCTAGCGACGATCAGTGCGAAAGAAGCGGTCAGTAGTTAAGTAAGCAAAATAAGGAATACTACAAGCGGGCGACTAATCTCTCAAAGAGCAACAAATAAAATAAAGCAAACAATCAAACTAAATTCTTGATATTCACTTATAATTAATAAAAAAAAAACTCGCTTCAGGCAACTCCAGTTGGACTCCTGGTATAGGCTCATCTATTCGTACAAATCCTGGCACGTCGGCGGAAAATTATAATTTTTTCGTGCGTTAAGAGAGATTAGGAGCGAACGTCAGAGGAGATTTCACAAGACTAGCGTCTTGCCAAGGCAGCGGCAGTTCTATGAAACCCATTTTGCCCTCATGAAGTGCATCTTGAATGGGGTCCGGGAGTGGCCACTGCCCTTCCATGGCGCTGGTCTCGGAGAACCTCGTCTGCCGTTCAATTCTTCTTTTTCATTCATTGGGGTGACTTGCTTTGCTCATCAGTCATTCATCCCAGTATAAAGAAGAGAGCCCATGCGCTCTACGCTTCCTTCCATAATTGTTGTTTTGTCACTCGTGCGAGTTTTTTCGTGTTAATAAATCAATATATTTCGAAATGATCTTGTCTTTTCAAACGTCGTGTACACGTAGTAACGGGTGTCCATAGGGGTAAGGTAGTGCGGGGCAACATCTTGGTATAAACTGTTATGTACCAAAGACAGAGGCTACAGTAGCTAACTCACATGTTTAATGGTTTAGGTAGTCCTGGATGCTGATTCGAACAGGTACGGGCGATACAGTTTCGAAGCACTGCCGCTCACGCGATTGGGACACGCATCGTCTGTCAGCGTCACTCGCTTCGTCTTCTGACACGAGGCGATAGCAGCGCCACTCTACTCTTTTTCCCAGAACTGTCACTGCCGCACCACAGTGTTTCTATTGGACCACATAGTCTGCATGCGTCCGCAGCACGCCACTCTCGCCAGGTGCTTGACGTGTAGGAGTTTCGACGTACTCTTGGGCCGACCTTTCCGGGGATGAATTCGTCGGCGGCTCTCTATTAGAACTGTGTCGCAATATTAGCTCGGAGAATTAAGTCTTCCAAGTCGGTGTTTTCGTTGTTGTGGGGATCTCTTCCGTACTCGGGGGTCGCAGATGCACCTGTAGCTTTAACATGTCGCTTGAAAGGACGACCATCTTCCAATTGAACCACGTGACACAAGGGTCAACACTGTTTCCATTGTTCCAGGAAGCCACTTGGTCTTTAGAGACAATAGATGTCTCTCCCAAATAAGATCATCTTGCAGAAAAGACACTGCCGTTCTTCCTTGATTTTTGAACGCCTTCTCTTGACGTTCCATTATGCGGTTTCCCACCGCTGGATGTAGCGGGTCCAAAGGTGTACGAAGCTTGCGTCCCATTAGCGACTCAGCAGTACTCTGGCTTGTAGTAGTGGAAGGTAAGACGTTGTGATTCAACAAAAATCTGGAAATCCTCGTTGTCCAGTCACCTTCCTTCGAACGGTAGAAGGACATCTTGGTCTCTTGAACCATCTCGTTCCGCTTCTACATTGGAAGCTAGATGGTACGGTGAACAAAGCGAAACTCAGCTGATGAAAACGTCGCTCCGTTGTCTAAAACCGGTACATCCGGCACATCATCTGTGGAGAAACGTTACCATAAGCACCGAATTGTTTCCGCAGACGATGTCGTTTATACCAAACGTAGTTCGACCCACTTTGCATGAGAGTCGACTACAATAAAAAATTCCTTGCCTTTAAAGCTCCTCCATAATTTAAAAGTAGACTTGACCAGTGATTAACGGTCCGCTCCCACGGATGAATTCGAGTTCGAGGATGTGCGTTTCGGGTTTATTGGGAGATCACTCGGCGTGTAACACGTTCATGAATTTTCTGGTCTAAGCCATGCTACCAGACATTGCTCCTGACTAAGCCCTTCATGCGTACTATCTCTGGGTAGGATGCATGCAGAATCTTCAGGACTTTCTCTTGAAGTTTATTGGGAACAACCACACGGCTACCCATAACCACTGTAGCCTAAGTCTTACCCTATTCCGGCCAATTGGGGTACGTTTTTCACCATGATGTCAACCGAAAACGTGAACATCACGCGTGTGACATCCGATGCTCACGGGAAACACTCAGGGAACCATGAAAACATCAGTGTACCGTACCACCGCATGCGATATTGAAGGGACTAGGCATATCCACTCAGCCTATCGTTAATATGGCTCCAGCACGCCTGAAGAGTCACTTTCCGCATAACTTTGATTTCAAGATGGATGAGCGTGCAACGCTACGGAAGCTTATATGAAGGAACTCTAGATAAAGCAATAGAGGCAGTTGGGTCAGTCACCTCATCTGTTTCTTATATTTCTTCTTTATTTTCTCTCAGCTATTAACAAATTTGTCAATGCACGAGTCTGATGAGCAGTGTCTCATTTGAAACGAAATGGAAGCGCAACACTGAGCTGATCTTTCAAGATGGAATTATGCTTTTCCAGGACTCGCTCGGGAAAAACCGAAACTCTGTTCTTCGCTGACAGTCGCTACCCAGAAGGCGCCTCAGCGGCAGGGGCGCTCAGTTTTGCTACGTTGCTCATTTTATATAGAGACGCGCTTCGTAGGAGGCCGAAAAATTACAGCGTCAGGGCTTCCCAGCGCCCGGAATTTCATTGCATGAATTATGTACTCCTCCCAATGACACATATGTGTGTGTGTTTGTAGCGGTCTCTATTGATGAGAGTTTCGTCCGGACGCCAATGGACTTAGGCAACCAGAAGGTCCAAGAGCCGAGAAAACGACTCTCTCACTAGGATGCTCGGTTCGCTTTAGGACTGGCTGGGGTGCGTCATTTATGTCGGTACTTTTCAGGACCGCAATAATAGCGTCAATGTTTTATTTCGCCATACCTTCTAGCAGCTTCATCTGCGCTTGTCTCGTTGGTGGTACACTCATCTGCAATTCCATTAAACAGAAACTGGTCCAGACATTTGAATATCATTTTCCGGGTTTCTCGTCTTGCTGGTTGTTGTGAAATGCCTTTGAGGAAGTCACGTTCCTTCCTCTCGCCCCCGTCTCACCCCCGAGCGGGGGTGTGTCGTCCCATTGACTGACAGCGACCTCCCATCTGAGCTGCTATTTACTGGCAACCCCGGCGCCCTGTTGGCTGCGAGGCACGTGGGCAAGAGGTTACGCCAGCTTCTCACTGAGAGTCCTTGAGTTGAGCTTCTTCCAGCGAGGTACGTTCGAGGGATCAGCCGAGTGCCATAGAACGTATTCTGTTGCTGCTCGGTTTGTTTTAGGAAGATACGATCGTTTTAGTAGCACAACTAAAATGAAAAAGGAACTGGGATGGGTGCATTTAAATGAACGTCGTAAAGGCTGCGCCTCAAATTGTTTTACTCAATTTATCACAACCAAACAGAATGTGTTCTGCAAAGTTTCTGTATTCACCATCTTACTGTTCTGCTCGTACAGACCATTGTTACAAGGTTCAGCCGTATTTCTCCAGGACAAACATTATGAAACACTCTTTTTTTTGCACGAACCATCGTAGCATGGTGTGCCGCGAGACTGATGGACCCTTTTTTTTAATGCATTGTGCCCTCTGCAATAATGCCTGTATAGGCGCTGCGGGTTTTCATGAATAAAGAACAAAGCAAATATAAGACGCTTGGAAAGAGCTTTTATTATTCAGCCCAGACTCGACGACGACGGCAGCGGCCAAGAGTGACAAGGCAACATGTTCATGGACGTCTGCTGGAGCGATACGGGGATCTGTGCGAGGGAAAGAGACCTCCGCGGGACTCAGGGAGCGAACGCTTCGAAACTGCAACGAACATCGCTGCAGGGACTCCCACTTGGAGAAAGGGGTGAGATCTAAACGTCTGAACACTTGAGTTAAATATTACAATGTTTGGTCAATGGTGGGTCAGCATTCGGAATGTTAAAAGCATGCTTATTGAAGGATAAAGTTGAGTCAATATGTACCCCTAGATCCCCTCTGCTCTCAAACCTACGCAGAAGTAGGCTGTCAAGAAAGTAACGAAACCTTACAATTTCGGATTTCTTAGAATAAAACCTAACTACAATTTCCATAGGATTCAGTTTTAATGAATTGCGGTCGCACAACTGATGCAGAGCAGTGACTTCATTCATTATAATTTTACTGTCATGCTTTGATGAAACCTGTTCATAAACAATTTAATATCATTTACGTATTGCTAAATATGCGAAAGGCAGATAGAAGAGCCGATATCATTAATAAATACGTTGAACGAAACTTGTCCAAGTATGGACTCATGCGGCACACCCGAATATTATATATAACGTGAAGAACGATGCCCCAATATTCGAACGAATTTTTTCCTATCTGTCATATAGTTAATAAAAGTGCGCATAGCTCTTTATTTACTCCATATTGTCACGAATGACAAGTGATGAGGCGACGAAAACGTGAAGTAAACTAAACGTTTAATGGTGCGAACTTGTGCCCAGAAATATAAAGAAAAGAAAACGAAGAAAACAGTAGAGCGTCACGGGCGTCGAAGGCGGCGAAGCAGCAGCAGGTCGAACGCTGAGGCGAAACTGACTCCGGCCCGCCACGCGGGGCACCTTTGTACACGCGTGGACTTCTGGAACATTCGGCCTCGAAGATTCGGGGCGTAGAACATTCTAACCTAGGAACAAGCAACGCGGTTCTCGAAATTGCCAGAAATCTAAATTGAAAGAATAAATAAAAGACGCGGCGCTACCGGGACTCGAACCCTGGGCTTCCGCACGAGGGTCAAGTGCGGTAACCACTCGGCCACGCACGCGCTCGCTCGCCGATGCGCGTGGCAATATCACCTAACTTTTCAACAAGAATTGAATGATTAACCAAGTCAAAGGCCTTCGATAGATCGAAGTTTACAGGGTCGATCAGCCCGCTGATTGATTATTGGCAAACCAAGGTTCAAAATATATACCAAATTCGTCTCAACACCTGCCAGCGAAGAAACCATGTCGTGAAATGCTAATTTTACGTTTAAAGAAATGCGACAAATGCTCAAATAAGACTATTTCAAAAACTTCCGCAAACTCACAGAGCGAGGACATCGGCCTATAATTACTTATGTCATCAACCTTGCCACCTTTGCGACCCGGCACAATGACAGAATTTTTCAAAAGCTCAGGAAATATACAGTTTTAAAGAGACGAATTGAAAATGCGTATTAATAATGGCGTACACATTGAAGAGAAACCTGTAACAATGAAGTTTGGAGTTCTATCAAATGCCATTGATAGCTTTGATAGCTTAATTTTTTGTTGCCTGATTGCAGTTTCTATTTCAGCGCTTTGGAAAGGTGCAATCGAAAGGCTATCACTAAAACCGGTGCTATCATCCGACGCGCATGGCGTAACTTAATTTGGGGAGTAGACAGATTCAAAATAATCAGAGAACGCATTAGACACGCATTTAGGTTCATTCAGCACTTTACCAGATGCATCCTTAAGATTACCGCAGAAAAAGACGTGAACATGCGCCCTCTGACACACCGCCAGGGACACTTAGGTCGGAATTTAAACCGAGTTCAACTGACTCGCTAATATATTTCTTATCCCGTTCGACAAACAATAGCTAATGCCCTAGATTTTTAAAAATTAATACACCAGAACTGTGTTTGCATAACCCATAACTATGATAGTGCAGTTTGTCTTTATGCACACACCTAAGCTCGCGTGAAAACCAATGAGGATATAGCTGATCAAGTCGGTTGGTCAGTGAGAACCATGTCCGTGAACATTGTTACATATATGTAGCTTTTTCGCACCAGCATTTTTCGCCAATATTCTTTTCAAACACTTCAAGGAATACAACTCGTACTTAAAAGGTAACGGTACACACAGTAATTATTTGCGACGGTCTATAAAACAGCGTCCCCGTAGGTTTTCCAGTAGTTATGTTCTCGCTTTCCTGCATAGCAGCTAGAGTTATTACCTCTCACACATTTGAGGTTGTAAGTAGGAGTAAAAGCCAGTAACGGTCAGAAAAGGTAGTAACTGCTACAGTTACTAACGTTTTACTACTTATCGCGCGTCTGGGGTAGTAAATAGCTAACAAAAGGCAAAAGCCAACGTGCTCTCGCAGATGTACGGAGCTGCAGCACTGTTGAAGCAACGCTGTCCTTGACAACGTAGTTACAAAATAGTTGACGCCGAGTACTTGCGATTTTCATCGCGTGTGTTTGGACTCCATACTTTCACCGCTTTGCCTTTCGACCGACAGGCGCTGTGCATATCTGGCTCGCTATTGAAAGCAGGCGAGCGAAACTGCCGCTACAGCTTTATGTTCTAGCAACTAGGTGGCATCGAATTCGCAGAAGTTGCCCAGAAGGATCTAGCGATGTGCACGCGTGTGCAGGCAGTTCTCTTGAAACTAAAGCAAGTGGGGAGGCGAGCTGGTTCAAAAATGACGCGGTTACTCAGAAACGGGGAGAAAATTGGAACGGAGGAAACAAAGCTCCAAGACATCTGAAGTTTTGTTAGGTGGAATCGTCCTTATATAGGCCCACGACCAAGAAAAGTATGTACTTCTCTTCGTCGCGAGCCTATTTAAGGATGATTCCGCCTCATAAAACTTGATCTGTGTTCGGAGCTTTGTGTTTTCCGTCTCGTTTTCCTCTGCCCCTGGCTTACCACGGCAGTTTACTCGTCAATATTGTTTTTCTCGTTTGTAGTAAGTTAGGTTTTGAAAGCTTAAAATTTCCACCGCGTGGCTACAAACATAAAGTATCGTAGAAAAGAAAAGCCTCACACCCTCGTTTATTGTTGCCTCAAAGAAGGATATACTTTTCTCGCTGTGCTAATAACATTCTTTTTCCGACATTGATTCTTGGGTTTAAGAAAAAAATATTTGCTTGCATCCAAAACCTTTAAAAGGCACACGCTTCAAATAGAGATAACATTCCTTCGTGAGGTCGCATAAAGGAATAAAGAAAGTATGCAGTATACTTGTTGTCCTTGCTCTGTTCGTCTTTCGAATGAGCTTTTTGAGGAAACACGTTCGTCTGAATCCTGGGTTCAGGCCATACCCACGCCCTTCTGAAGCGAGATGAGCATGGTGCCGACATTAAAACCCGGGGCCAGAGATCATACCGCAGCGGCAAAATTGTATTACCTGGAGCGTGTCACAGTGCCGCCATACTCTTGAGAGTAAACTCACACTGTCGAAACATGAAATGTTGTATTTCTTAGCGCAACAATAGTATGACATATGCTGCAAAGATTCCCAAGTTTACCAGGTCGCAGTGGTGATTTGGCCAGCTAATTTATGACCACGTAAGCGCCAAAAACACAGCGTCAAGAAAGTAGTCGGACAAGGTCGCTGTGCGTCTACTCTTTTTATTCCTGTTTTTGGCGCCCCTGTCTGTCTACTGTCTTGTCCCTGTGTTTTATGGCGCTTACCTACGTGTTTCCAAGACTTTTTTTCAGAATAATAAAGCAAGCTATTAAAGCACATATGTCCTACACCTCAGGATGAAGTCGGGAGCACCGAATGTGCAGCGTCTTTTGACCTGGGCCTTTATTTATTAGCATTTCTGAGCTTGCGAGTCACCGTAAATTCAGCTAATGTTAACGATATATTGTCACGAATGAAGGTGAAGAGACAATGAATAATGGACTGAAATAAATGTTTAATGGGGACAAACTTGCGTCCAATGCAAACGGAAAACACCAAAATGGGCAAATCAAGATAGGTACAGAGCGTCACGTGCGTTAATGTCGGCGGAAGCGCAGAGATGAGCGATGGCGAAGAAGTGCGTCGTTGTCGAGAGAGTCTCCATGAAAGCTCTGTTATACTCGAACGTCAAGCGTAGCAAACGCTGCTTAGCGCAGGGTACGGCAGACCCTGATTGTTCGCAGATATCCAGTTCCTTCTCGCCAGCCAATGAAAGGCCCCGTTCTGCGCTGCGCTACGTTCACTGCGCTCAACGTCGGAGTATAACAGAACCGTGAGTCGGCGAAGCCGCGCTCGGCTCCTTACCTACTACTATCGCTATTTCGAATATTTGACGTACAATGTTTGGGAGTGAGTTACAGCGAGACTGACGAGGCAAGGTCATTGTGGCC
>JAZHYW010067206.1:0-38692 GCA_037355805.1 Ixodes ricinus | reverse complement strand
TTCGATTCTCAGTGGGGCATTTATTGAGTTGTCTTTTTATCTAAATTTATCGCTATTTCTTCTTGATTATTTGTTTTGCTATACATATTTTACTCTTCAGCATGCGTTACATAATTCGTAACGGTTTCTGTGGCGTTCCGCCACACGTTTTTGACGAATCTTACCTCTTAAGGCCATTCTAAGTTAAAAAGAGGGAAATATCGTCCCAAGCAGAGATGAAATTTCGAACGTAGCGCAAAGCGTAGAAGCAGAGACAGAAAACAGGTGCGGTGTGCGGTGACGACCGGTGCTGCCTCGCTAATGGGATTGAAGCGACGAAAGAGACGTCCGCGCGGGAGGACTGTTCGATAACGCGATAATTGAATCCTAAGCTCGGGCCCGGGATTCAATTATCGGACGAGGGGGAAAGAGCTGAGATAATCATCGAGGCCTGAATTGAAGACTCGGTGAATCGAGGAACCCCTTCCATTCAGGCCTTCGTTAAAAGAAAACGGAGCATTCCGTCTTTTCCCGGCGTCTGTCAGGAGGGAGGAGGCGCCATCTCGTAAAGCAAATACCCCCAGGCCGGGGATGGGGCAAGAAAGTACGTCCGGATCCGGAAATTGATTTGACTCCGGGTTGTCCCTCGGAGCGAGAGGTTGGGACCCGACCTGAGCTTTGGCCCGTATAAAGTAAACATTGGTGGCGGCGGGAACTACGCTCCATTGCACCTTACGATGAAGCGCAGAGGGCGCTACGAGTCATCCAAGCAAATCCAATGCCGCCTCAGTGTCGTCCACGTGACCTTCGGAAGGCGAGCGGCGGCGTGCGGGGCGCCTCGAGACATAATTCCTTGGCGCGATCGGATTGCCTGGGATGGCCTACTGAGATTCATCGTATGCGGTCAAGCGGTCGATACGGATGGCAAAAACGTTTGTAACGACAGCGACAAACGAAAACAACAAAAAAGTCGAACTTTGTCAAATTTTGCTAAGAGTTCGAAGGTTCGGCGAACCTTCAAACTTTTAGCAAAATTTGGCGAAGTTCGATTGTTTGCTTTTGTGTTACCCCACGTTTTGAAAACAAAAATCAGATAGCTGGAAAAATAGTTTGTACAGCCGTTCTTTTTTTAATCTTACGCAATATAAAATAAAGTGCAAAACTTTCAATGATTAAAGTAATTTCGTAATATAAAACGAGACACCCTATACAAAACTTCGCATCAAGGTTAACAAAGCCGAACCTGGTGGCGCTCTAACGTCGGCAGGTTCGCGACATACGTGGTTGAAACAACGATGTACATTCAAATCGCCATCGCGAAAGCAAAGCGAAATATCCAGCTGAAACTAACTAAAACTCTCGGTGAAATAATCATGCGAGAATGCCGTGTGAAGAACGGCCACGAAAAAGGTTTCAGCAAGCTGCCTTTTTCTTGTGCGATGTCAAGGGTGGTGGAAGTGCCAAATGAAGATCCCAGGTTTTGTCGAAGAAGTGGGCCTGTGTTTGCAAAAACCTGCGAGACTGCCACTGAGAATAGCGAATTTCAGCAAACATCTCAAAAGCATCTTTCAGATGTTTCTTTTCAAGCATGCTGCTTTGACTTCTGACAGAGGTCAAACGTGAAGGCGACACAATGGTGAGCACAAGTACGCGCTCACCTTAACAGTGCATTTAAAAGGGAAGATACTAACTGATAGCATGTCTAGCAGCATTTGTTCCTTTGTCAACGACATTTGACAGAATATTGTATCTTTCTGCCATTGCAGTTGTTTTGCACTTGCCATTCGTTAAGAACGAAAAGCGCTAATCAGTTGCCCATCTGAGTTATAACCTGAATCAAGGATTATCTCATGACAAACAACAAAGAAAAGTAGGCGTTGTAGACATTTATAAAACGAAAACTCAAAGTAGCCTCGAGAAACCGCTACGATGGCTTGCCGAGAGAAGCAAGTTAGCCAGTGCAGCGTGGCTGTCAATAGCGAGTTTTAGAATAGGGGCCCTACAACTTTGGGTGCCCCAAACAGCTTGGGGCGTCCTAGTACGCGTGCGCAGAACTTCTGCGCATGCCCATTGCGGTGCCCCAAGCTGTTTGGCGCACCCAAAGCTGTGGGGCCCTCTATTCTAAATCTCGCTAATATATAGGTGTTTAGACGCACTTCACACTGGTGATTGCGTGACCCCACGGCGGTGCAGTATTCATACAAATTTAAACCGGCAAGGGTAAAGATTGATCATAATCTCTGATTTGCTTGGGCTCTGCAAAGTGCTTAGCGTGCGTATCGTAGTTGTAATGCTGTAACTTGGATGGGGGCAGAACCTCCCTTCCCCCGTCTCTAGCGTGCCCTGTTATGGAAAAGACGTCATATCCTCCACATTATTCTGGTGATTTTTTCTAATGCAATCCAAAGTCGCTGGATACAGTGACTTCAATCAATCTGATTCGATGGAGTGTACTCTTACTACGGGGATCGTGCGACACCCAAGGGGGCGCGCCGCTCCGCTTTGGCAGCGGCTCTCTTTACTACAAAATGGGATCGAATTTTCCCACCGTGACCGGGCCTACGCGCGGACGAATTCCTAAATCTAGCCCCGGAGTAATGTTTCGATACAGGTAATTTAGAAAAAACATCCACACGCTGGAGAAGATATACGAATTAATAAATTCAGTTTTACCTAAACTGGAGCGCAAGTTGCGCCTTCTAGGCGACTGGTTCCCATGCAAAAAACTTTCGTACCAGGTGAATTTTTTTCATCGGTAACAAGTCGCCTAGAGGGTGCGAGTTGGGCTCCATTTCGGGTGAAAGCCAATTTATTCTTTCCAAGTAAAGGTTTTCAACCTTAGCTTTCGAAAACTACACGCCTCCAGCGTTGCTCCGTATGGGCTTCCAGGTCATTCGACCCGGTGAAGTTGCCCAGAGATCGGGCTCGGTAGTGTTCACACAGTTAAAGCGGCAACAACGAAAACACACCGTCATATGTTGTGTGCATCTTCGCTGAAAAACCTTCAACGAAGTGATTGTGTGTTCGACGGTCCGGTAGCTAATACGGCAAGACTAGTTCCAGCATCATTCATTGATAAAATGTGCTATCGGGTTCAAATGAAAGGCGAACACTGGACGGCGTGGCCGTCGACACGTGCTGCGCCTTCTGGGGGCCTCTGGAAACTGATAAAACTACGGAGTCGAAAGTAGGGCGCAGCGGGGGTGAGCGTCCCACTCCAATATTTGACACTCGCCTAGCGCAACCCAAATTCCGAAAGCTGCGGCGGTGGTACGCTGGAAGTTCCTTCATCGTTCGGAGTTTGCTTCGAACCCGGTAGTACATGATAGGTACAGTCGCGGCAAAAGTTTGCGGGGCGCGGGAGCGTCAGCCGAAATGACTGGTTGCGCCTTCTGACGGCACGCGGCCGCTCTCAAGATTCACGCTTCGAGAATGTGCTTCCTTTCGTGTTCGAAGTCATGTCTTTTTTCTCGCTTCCACCCGGCGTGCACGAGATAAACGGGACCGGCGCAAGGTGCCGCTGTATCAGCCATCACGCCGCGCGTCTGCCTCAGCCACCGTAATGGGTGACGAAGCTCGCGCATGCTACAGATAACATTTCGCGGCACCTTGCGCTAGTCCCTGTTATCTCGTGGGTTTCGAGCGGAAGGGAGCGAAAAAGCATGACCGCAAACATGGAAGGAAGCGCATGCGCGAAGCGTGAGTCTTGAGAGCGCCAACGCGCCGTGAGAAGGCGCAGCCAGTCTTTTCGGCTGGCGTTCCCGTGCCCCGCAAACTTTTGCTCCCGACTGTACCAACTGTACATTTTTGCTCCTCGCCTTATCAGACTGCTGCCCGCTGGCTGGCGGATCGAGCAAGCCTATTCGGAATGAGATGATCGCAGCTTCCTTGCCTCCGCATCGAGGGGATTGGTGTTTTCTGGTTCCATCTCTCATAAAAGTTAACTCCGACTGTGACCCCGAACGCGTTGTGCAGCTGGGTGCTTAAGTGACCCATGTCAGACGGGCACTTTGAAGGCCTTCAGAACGAACTCCTTTAAAGGGTCCACTAATCAAATCAGGCCCATAGGCGCAAGATCAGGAGCTGACTCGCCAATTTTTTTAAGGCGGGATGGTAGGGCGAACCGGTCATCTTGGTTTTAATTTTGTATCTCAAAGACTACTGCATGTTTTTATTTTGAAATTTTACGTATTGACAGGATACACCTTTGGAATTGACTTTCTGTTGATTTTTTACTAAATAATTTTTTACATTTTTAGTAACAGACTGTCAGATCATAAGCTGAGTTATATTTTTAATGTACCTTTTCTCAAGAATAAAAAATAGGGTGCTTATTGAATTTGGCACATATCCTGTACATGTTACTGCATTGGACTTAACCTAAGAAAAATAAGTTTTAAGATTCAGCATGCAAGAAAATACATTGTTCTTTCTAATCTTGGGCTATTAAAGGTAAACTTTATAATTTTAACTTTTATAACGTAATAATATAGGGAATTCTTAAAACGTTTAGGTTCAAACTGTTGAAAAGCTATTTTACTATAAGCTGTAAAAGCTTTACTGTAATCGGATAAGTAGTTTCTTAGTAAAGGTTTATCAAATTTCAAAAAATTTCAAAATGTCATTTTGAGAAAAGTATTTTTATGTCTCCCCACAATGGTAAATGGCCAAAGCGCGCGGATTTCGGCCCCTATTTAAGTGACTTGGAACACTCGTCCACTCTTTTCACTTTTTGGTTTTGTTCCTGAGAATGCATATAATTTGTTCACACCAAAAACTGCACCATTGATTTTTTGGTTGGTTTACCCTACCATCCCCATTTAAAGGAGTTTGGTCTGAAGACCTTTGACGTGTCCTTCAGACAGGGGTTTTACATTGATCAGTCGGCTACCACACACTATATGGTAAAATGCTTGTAGGTAGAAGTCGCAACGGGACGCATTCGTCTAGACGCAGCATTCCAATTGTGAACGTGCTACGCTGATCGTTTTGTTCGAGTTTCAGAACCGAGCATGACCTAGCGACGATCAGTGCGAAAGAAGCGGTCAGTAGTTAAGTAAGCAAAATAAGGAATACTACAAGCGGGCGACTAATCTCTCAAAGAGCAACAAATAAAATAAAGCAAACAATCAAACTAAATTCTTGACATTCACTTATAATTTAAAAAAAAACTCGCTTCAAGCAACTCCAGTATAACGTACAAATCCTGGCCCGTCGGCGGAAAATTATAATTTTTTCGTGCGTTAAGAGAGATTAGGAGCGAACGTCAGAGGAGATTTCACAAGACTAGCGTCTTGCCGAGGCAGCGGCAGTTCTATGAAACCCATTTTGCCCGCATGAAGTGCATCTTGAATGGGGTCCGGGAGTGGCCACTGCCCTTCCATGGCGCTGGTCTCGGAGAACCTCGTCTGCCGTTCAATTCTTCTTTTTCATTCATTGGGGTGACTTCTTTTGCTCATCAGTCATTCATCCCAGTATAAAGAAGAGAGCCCATGCGCTCTACGCTTCCTTCCATAATTGTTGTTTTGTCACTCGTGCGAGTTTTTTCGTGTTAATAAATCGATATATTTCGAAATGATCTTGTCTTTTCAAACGTCGTCTACACGTAGTAACGGGTGTCCATAGGGGTAAGGTAGTGCGGCGCAACATCTTGGTATAAACTGTTATGTACCAAAGACAGAGGCTACAGTAGCTAACTCACATGTTTAATGGTTTAGGTAATCATGGATGCTGCTTCGAACAGGTAGGGCGATACAGTTTCGAAGCACACTGCCGCTCACGCGATTGGGACACGCATCGTCTGTCAGCGTCACTCGCTTCGTCTTCTGACACGAGGCGACAGCAGCGCCACTCTACTCTTTTTCCCAGAACTGTCACTGCCGCACCACAGTGTTTCTATTGGACCACATAGTCCGCATGCGTCCGCAGCACGCCACTCTCGCCAGGTGCTTGACGTGTAAGAGTTTCGACGTACTCTTGGGCCGACCTTTCCGGGGATGAATTCGTCGGCGGCTCTCTATTAGAACTGTGTCGCAATATTACCTCGGAGAATTAAGTCTTCCAAGTCGGTGTTTTCGTTGTTGTGGGGATCTCTTCCGTACTCGGGGGTCGCAGATGCACCTGTAGCTTTAACATGTCGCTTGAAAGGACGACCATCTTCCAATTGAACCACGTGACACAAGGGTCAACACTGTTTCCATTGTTCCAGGAAGCCACTTGGTCTTTAGAGACAATAGATGTCTCTCCCAAATAAGATCATCTTGCAGAAAAGACACTGCCGTTCTTCCTTGATTTTTGAACGCCATCTCTTGACGTTCCATTATGCGGTTTCCCACCGCTGGATGTAGTGGGTCCAAAGGTGTACGAAGCTTGCGTCCCATTAGCGACTCAGCAGTACTCTGGCTTGTAGTAGTGGAAGGTAAGACGTTGTGATTCAACAAAAATCTGGAAATCCTCGTTGTCCAGTCACCTTCCTTCGAACGGTAGAAGGACATCTTGGTCTCTTGAACCATTCGTTCCGCTTCTACATTGGAAGCTAGATGATACGGTGAACAAAGCGAAACTCAGCTGATGAAAACGTCGCTCCGTTGTCTAAAACCGGTACATCCGGCACATCATCTGTGGAGAAACGTTACCATAAGCACCGAATTGTTTCCGCAGACGATGTCGTTTATACCAAACGTAGTTCGACCCACTTTGCATGAGAGTCGACTACAATAAAAAATTCCTTGCCTTTAAAGCTCCTCCATAATTTAAAAGTAGACCTGACCAGTGTTTAACGGTCCGCTCCCACGTATGAATTCGAGTTCGAGGATGTGCGTTTCGGGTTTATTGGGAGATCGCTCGGCGTGTAACACGTTCATGAATTTTCTGGTCTAAGCCATGCTACCAGACATTGCTCCTGACTAAGCCCTTCATGCGTACTATCTCTGGGTAGGATGCATGCAGAATCTTCAAGACTTTCTCTTGAAGTTTATTGGGAACAACCACACGGCTACCCATAACCACTGTAGCCTAGGTCTTACCCTATTCCGGCCAATTGGGGTACGTTTTTCACCATGATGTCAACCGAAAACGTGAACATCACGCGTGTGACATCCGATGCTCACGGGAAACACTCAGGGAACCATGAAAACATCAGTGTACCGTACCACCGCATGCGATATTGAAGGGACTAGGCATATCCACTCAGCCTATCGTTAATATGGCTCCAGCACGCCTGAAGAGTCACTTTCCGCATAACTTTGATTTCAAGATGGATGAGCGTGCAACGCTACGGAAGCTTATATGAAGGAACTCTAGATAAAGCAATAGAGGCAGTTGGGTCAGTCACCTCATCTGTTTCTTATATTTCTTCTTTATTTTCTCTCAGCTATTAACAAATTTGTGAATGCACGAGTCTGATGAGCAGTGTCTCATTTGAAACGAAATGGAAGCGCAACACTGAGCTGATCTTTCAAGATGGAATTATGCTTTTCCAGGAC
Organism: Ixodes ricinus; assembly: GCA_037355805.1. Lineage (NCBI taxonomy): Eukaryota > Metazoa > Arthropoda > Arachnida > Ixodida > Ixodidae > Ixodes > Ixodes ricinus. Next base: position 31,229 of record JAZHYW010067206.1, on the reverse strand, counting down.
TCGCTCGGGAAAAACCGAAACTCTGTTCTTCGCTGACAGTCGCTACCCAGAAGGCGCCTCAGCGGCAGGGGCGCTCGGTTTTGCTCGTTGCTCATTTTGTATAGAGAGCGCGCTTCGTAGGAGGCCGAAAAATTACAGCGTCATGGCTTCCCAGCGCCCGGAATTTCATTGCATGAATTATGTACTCCTCCCAATGACACATATGTATGTGTGTTTGTAGCGGTCTCTATTGATGAGAGTTTCATCCGGACGCCAATGGACTTAGGCAACCAGAAGGTCCAAGAGCCGAGAAAACGACTCTCTCACTAGGATGCTCAGTTCGCTTTAGGACTGGCTGGGGTGCGTCATTCATGTCGGTACTTTTCAGGACCCGCAATATTAGCGTCAATGTTTTATTTCGCCATACCTTCTAGCAGCTTCATCTGCGCTTGTCTCCTTGGTGGTACACTCATCTGCAATTCCATTAAACAGAAACTGGTCCAGACATTTGAATATCATTTTCCGGGTTTCTCGTCTTGCTGGTTGTTGTGAAATGCCTTTGAGGAAGTCACGTTCCTTCCTCTCGCCCCAGTCTCACCCCCGGGCGGGGGTGTGTTGTCCCATTGACTGACAGCGACCTCGCCATCTGAGCTGCTATTTACTGGCAACCCCGGCGCCCTGTTGGCTGCGAGGCACGTGGGCAAGAGGTTACGCCAGCTTCTCACTGAGAGTCCTTGAGTTGAGCTTCTTCCACCGAGGTACGTTCGAGGGATCAGCCGAGTGCCATAGAACGTATTCTGTTGCTGCTCGGTTTGTTTTAGGAAGATACGATCGTTTTAGTAGCACAACTAAAATGAAAAAGGAACTGGGATGGGTGCATTTAAATGAACGTCGTAAAACGCCTAAATTGTTTTACTCAATTTATCACAACCAAACAGGAATGTGTTCTGCAAAGTTTCTGTATTCACCATCTTACTGTTCTGCTCGTACAGACCATTGTTACAAGGTTCAGCCGTATTTCTCCAGGACAAACATTATGAAACACTCTTTTTTTTGCACGAACCATCGTAGCATGGTGTGCCGCGAGACTGTGGACCCTTTTTTTTAATGCATTGTGCCCCTCTGCAATAATGCCTGTATAGGCGCTGCGGGTTTTTCATGAATAAAGAACAAAGCAAATATAAGACGCTTGGAAAGAGCTTTTATTATTCAGCCCAGACTCGACGACGACGGCAGCGGCCAAGAGTGACAAGGCAACATGTTCATGGACGTCTGCTGGAGCGATACGGGGATCTGTGCGAGGGAAAGAGACCTCCGCGGGACTCAGGGAGCGAACGCTTCGAAACTGCAACGAACATCGCTGCAGGGACTTCCCACTTGGAGAAAGGGGCAGATCTAAACGTCTGAACACTTGAGTTAAATATTACAATGTTTGGTCAATGGTGGGTCAGCATTCGGAATGTTAAAAGCATGCTTATTGAAGGATAAAGTTGAGTCAATATGTACCCCTAGATCTCCTCTGCTCTCAAACCTACGCAGAAGTAGGCTGTCAAGAAAGTAACGAAACCTTACAATTTCGGATTTCTTAGAATAAAACCTAACTACAATTTCCATAGGATTCAGTTTTAATGAATTGCGGTCGCACAACTGATGCAGAGCAGTGACTTCATTCATTATAATTTTACTGTCATTCTTTGATGAAACCTGTCTAAACAATTTAATATCATTTACGTATTGCTAAATATGCGAAAGGCAGATAGAAGAGCCGATATCATTAATAAATACGTTGAACGAAACTTGTCCAAGTATGGACTCATGCGGCACACCCGAATATTATATATAACGTGAAGAACGATGCCCCAATATTCGAACGAATTTTTTTCCTATCTGTCATATAGTTAATAAAAGTGCGCATAGCTCTTTATTTACTCCATATTGTCACGAATGACAAGTGATGAGGCGACGAAAACGGAAGTAAACTAAACGTTTAATGGTGCGAACTTGTGCCCAAAAATATAAAGAAAAAGAAAACGAAGAAAACAGTAGAGCGTCGCGGGCGTCGAAGGCGGCGAAGCAGCAGGAGTCGAACGCTGAGGCGAAACTGACTCCGGCCCGCCACGCGGGGCACCTTTGTACACGCGTGGACTTCTGGAACATTCGGCCTCGAAGATTCGGGGCGTAGAACATTCTAACCTAGGAACAAGCAACACGGTTCTCGAAATTGCCAGAAATCTAAATTGAAAGAATAAATAAAAGACGCGGCGCTACCGGGACTCGAACCCTGGGCTTCCGCACGAGGGTCAAGTGCGGTAACCACTTGGCCACGCACGCGCTCGCTCGCCGATGCGCGTGGCAATATCACCCTAACTTTTCAACAAGAATTGAATGATTAACCAAGTCAAAGGCCTTCGATAGATCGAAGTTTACAGGGTCGATCGGCCACGCTGATTGATTATTGGCAAACCAAGGTTCAAAATATATACCAAATTCGTCTCAACACCTGCCAGCGAAGAAACCATGTCGTGAAATGCTAATTTTACGTTTAAAGAAATGCGACAAATGCTCAAATAAGACTATTTCAAAAACTTCCGCAAACTCACAGAGCGAGGACATCGGCCTATAATTACTTATGTCATCAACCTTGCCACCTTTGCGACCCGGCACAATGACAGAATTTTTCAAAAGCTCAGGAAATATACAGTTTTAAAGAGACGAATTGAAAATGCGTATTAATAATGGCGTACACATTGAAGAGAAACCTGTAACAATGAAGTTTGGAGTTCTATCAAATGCCATTGATAGCTTTGATAGCTTAATTTTTTGTTGCCTGATTGCAGTTTCTATTTCAGCGCTTTGGAAAGGTGCAATCGAAAGGCTATCACTAAAACCGGTGCTATCATCCGACGCGCATGGCGTAACTTAATTTGGGGAGTAGACAGATTCAAAATAATCAGAGAACGCATTAGACACGCATTTAGGTTCATTCAGCACTTTACCAGATGCATCCTTAAGATTACCGCAGAAAAAGACGTGAACATGCGCCCTCTGACACACCGCCAGGGACACTTAGGGTCGGAATTTAAACTGAGTTAAACTGACTCGCTAATATATTTCTTATCCCGTTCGACAAACAATAGCTAATGCCCTAGATTTTTAAAAATTAATACACCAGAACTGTGTTTGCATAACCATAACTATGATAGTGCAGTTTGTCTTTATGCACACACCTAAGCTCGCGTGAAAACCAATGAGGATATAGCTGATCAAGTCGGTTGGTCAGTGAGAACCATGTCCGTGAACATTGTTACATATATGTAGCTTTTTTCGCACCAGCATTTTTCGCCAATATTCTTTTCAAACACTTCAAGGAATACAACTCGTACTTAAAAGGTAACGGTACACACAGTAATTATTTGCGACGGTCTATAAAACAGCGTCCCCGTAGGTTTTCCAGTAGTTATGTTCTCGCTTTCCTGCATAGCAGCTAGAGTTATTACCTCTCACACGTTTGAGGTTGTAAGTAGGCAGTAAAAAGCCAGTAACGGTCAGAAAAGGTAGTAACTGCTACAGTTACTAACGTTTTACTACTTATCGCGCGTCTGGGGTAGTAAATAGCTAACAAAAGGCAAAAGCCAACGTGCTCTCGCAGATGTACGGAGCTGCAGCACTGTTGAAGCAACGCTGTCCTTGACAACGTAGTTACAAAATAGTTGACGCCGAGTACTTGCGATTTTCATCGCGTGTGTTTGGACCCATACTTTCACCGCTTTGCCTTTCGACCGACAGGCGCTGTGCATATCTGGCTCGCTATTGAAAGCAGGCGAGCGAAACTGCCGCTACAGCTTTATGTTCTGGCAACTAGGTGGCATCGAATTCGCAGAAGTTGCCCAGAAGGATCTAGCGATGTGCACGCGTGTGCAGGCAGTTCTCTTGAAACTAAAGCAAGTGGGGAGGCGAGCTGGTTCAAAAATGACGCGGTTACTCAGAAACGGGAGAAAATTGGAACGGAGGAAACAAAGCTCAAAGACATCTGAAGTTTTGTTAGGTGGAATCGTCCTGATATAGGCCCACGACCAAGAAAACTATGTACTTCTCTTCGTCGCGAGCCTATTTAAGGATGATTCCGCCTCATAAAACTTGATCTGTGTTCGGAGCTTTGTGTTTTCCGTCTCGTTTTCCTCTGCCCCTGGCTTACCACGGCAGTTTACTCGTCAATATTGTTTTTCTCGTTTGTAGTAAGTTAGGTTTTGAAAGCTTAAAATTTCCACCGCGTGGCTACAAACATAAAGTATCGTAGAAAAGAAAAGCCTCACACCCTCGTTTATTGTTGCCTCAAAGAAGGATATACTTTTCTCGCTGTGCTAATAACATTCTTTTTCCGACATTGATTCTTGGGTTTAAGAAAAAAATATTTGCTTGCATCCAAAACCTTTAAAAGGCACACGCTTCAAATAGAGATAACATTCCTTCGTGAGGTCGCATAAAGGAATAAAGAAAGTATGCAGTATACTTGTTGTCCTTGCTCTGTTCGTCTTTCGAATGAGCTTTTTGAGGAAACACGTTCGTCTGAATCCTGGGTTCAGGCCATACCCACGCCCTTCTGAAGCGAGATGAGCATGGTGCCGACATTAAAAACCCGGGGCCAGAGATCATACCGCAGCGGCAAAATTTATTACCTGGAGCGTGTCACAGTGCCGCCATACTCTTGAGGAGTAAACTCACACTGTCGAAACATGAAATGTTGTATTTCTTAGCGCAACAATAGTATGACATATGCTGCAAAGATTCCCAAGTTTACCAGGTCGCAGTGGTGATTTGGCCAGCTAATTTATGACCACGTAAGCGCCAAAAACAGCGTCAAGAAAGTAGTCGGACAAGGTCGCTGTGCGTCTACTTTTTTATTCCTGTTTTTGGCGCCCCTGTCTGTCTACTGTCTTGTCCCTGTGTTTTATGGCGCTTACCTACGTGTTTCCAAAGACTTTTTTTCAGAATAATAAAGCAAGCTATTAAAGACATATGTCCTACACCTCAGGATGAAGTCGGGAGCACCGAATGTGCAGCGTCTTTTGAGCTGGGCCTTTATTTATTAGCATTTCTGAGCTTGCGAGTCACCGTAAATTCAGCTAATGTTAACGATATATTGTCACGAATGAAGGTGAAGAGACAACAAATAATGGACTGAAATAAATATTTAATGGGGACAAACTTGCGTCCAATGTAAACGGAAAACACCAAAATGGGCAAATCAAGATAGCTACAGAGCGTCACGTGCGTTAATGTCGGCGGATGCGCAGAGATGAGCGAGGGCGAAGAAGTGCGTCGTTGTCGAGAGAGTCTCCATGAAAGCTCTGTTATACTCGAACGTCAAGCGTAGCAAACGCTGCTTAGCGCAGGGTACACAGACCCTGATTGTTCGCAGATATCCAGTTACTGCTCGCCGGCCAATGAAATTCTGCGCCGCACGATGCTCAACGTCGGAGTATAACAGAACCGTGAGTCGGCGAAGCCGCGCTCGGCTCCTTACCTACTACTATCGCTATTTAGAATATTTGACGTACAATGTTTGGGAGTGAGTTACAGCGAGACTGACGAGGCAAGGTCATTGTGGCCTCCTTATATTAATGCGAATAGCATTCTTTGGATACTTCACGCACTTTTCGTCTATGTATCTATCTATCTATCTATCTATATATCTATCTGGCTATCTAACCTCTTACGCCGCGGGTCGATAAATAAATAAAAAAGACCGGCGCCGGCGGGATTCGAACCGTTGACCCTTTGATCAGCAGGCAGACGCGCTAACCACAGGAGCTATGAAGGCAGTCATTCAAGGCACTCTAAACACCTGTTTATATCTTTACCATCGCGCGCGTTCCATGCACGAGGGCTCATTCCGCTCTCGTGAGGCTTAGCACTGCCCCTAGCTCACCCTCTCCTGCGCTCGGGAGAGGGTGATGTAGCGGCCGTGCTCACCCTCACGAGAGCGGAATGAGCCCTCGTGCATGGAACGCGCGCGCACCGGTAGCTGTGACAGCGCTGTAAGGCGCGTCCTATGGTAAAGATATAAACAACCGTTTAGAGTACCGTTGGTTGAGACTAGCTGAGACGCCAGAAAGTCTGGTCGGTACCATTTTGAGTGTTTGTGCGTATGGCGCGTGCTTTGCTCGCCTTCCTAAGTGACACAAACGCACGTGCTGGGCTGCGGAGATCGTGCGCAGGGCTGTGAAAGTGTCAACAAATTTAGAATCGCCTTAAGAGTGGGCTGGCGTATCTAGAGTGTGCCGGCCGCCTGACGAACGCGCATAACTCCGCACCGTTTGATGCTATTCGCATTAACGTAGATAATCATTCCCAAAGGATGGGTTCTGCTGATTTTTTACACTCGGAGTAAAAGTAAACACGTAGCTCCTACATATACGAAGAGGCGCTCTTTTTCGGTCAAGCACGCGGCAATAAGGCGTGCTAATTCAAGTTACACACTAAGTTTAACGATAAAAAAGAATTAGTGCATAATATTGCATCGATTAAATTTTCCCGGTGAATTTTAAGACGTTGACATTAGTGCCCCGGTGCATGCGCAACCCTTGGACGGTTTGGAAAGTTTGGAGTATTCAAAGTTTGCAACATCGCCACGGGATGGGGCCGATGCCCTACTGGCAGTGGAAACTGTCTAGGAAACACCTTCTGCAAGCGCCGACAGATGGTGGCGGGGTGAATATTTCGAGAGGCTAGCCGATAGGACGCATAGCAACGGAGGTCGCACTTGATTGGATGGTTGTAGGGAGCGAAGGAGCGGCGCCCTGGCGTAATACCTATAGCAACCGAAGATCGCCGGCGACGTCCCCCTTCGCCAATTTCGGCGCCGCTCAGTGGGGAACGGCGCGTGTATCACTGGGGCGCGTGTGCGCACCGACTAGAGTAGAAAATTGGAGGCGTACATGAAACGGCGCTACGCAGTTATGGCAGCAATGATGTTACACTTCGTTTCAGCTTAAGTCCACTCAGAGCCGTAGCTACAATCGCGAGCTCCGCGCTTTCGGCGCCATGCCCAGCACGCCTGCTCGCGACTCTTCAGGGCCGCACGTTCGCGCTTGAAGTATCAGCTGCGTCTGGACTTAAGCTGAAACGAAGTATAGATATATAAAACGACGAACTGCTTCCTGCTGAAAAAAATATGCCGGGTGAAAGGGTGGATATAACGCAAAGAACGTGGAATTCAAAACCAGTTTTTGGTGAACATCTAAAACTCCTTCGTTAAAGCGTAAACGCTCTACGAGCCACACTCTAAAAAAGCCCGTGCGTCTGCTTTTCCGCACAACACTCGGAGAGCCAATCGCCGCAACTTACGGAGGCAGCTCAGCGAATGACGATGCCGAAACATGTTTAGACCAAGAAACGCAGTCTGAGTTGTGACATTAAGCAATGCAAAAAGTCGCGCTTGCATTGCTTAACGTCACAACTCAGACTGCGTTTTTTGCTCTAAACATATGTTTCGGCATCGTCATTCGCTGAGCTGCCTCCGTAAGTTGCGGTGATTGGCTCTCCGAGTGTCGTGCGGGAAAGCAGGCGCAGGGGCTTTTTTAGAGCGCAGAACGAGCCTACCACTTGCGCAAGCCACAAGTTAGGCGATCCCGATGCCACCACCCGTACCCCGCAGAGCACAATCTGTGAAGTTGCCAGACACGCGAGCAAAATATTGCTAATTGTGAAGAGATCCCCCGCCAAGGCAGGCACTGTTTGTGCAGCCCGAGCAAAAGCCAGTGTTGTACGGAACAGCGTTCCAAGGAACGGCGTTCCTGGAACGCCGTTTCTTTTAGGGGGAACGAAGGAACGCCGTCGTTCCATTTCACATCGCTAAAACTGGAACGGGAACGCGTTATATTTTTACTGGAACGGAAAGAGTAATGGCGTTCCTTTTTTCGTCCAATGGGCTAATTTTTATTTTATTTCTAACAGGGAAATTGTGGAAGCACAAAAACTATATCTTTATGAAGCGCAGGATCTTTTTAACTTTCTGGCTATTAATCTTATGGATTATTTTGTGTGATCCTCGCTTGGTAACAGTTTCAGGTGCAGTAGAGCTGGTGGACATTGATTATTTTTTGAGTGCCCGAATCTGGGGTACAAAAAGCAAAACTTTTAGTCGTGAAAAAAGACCAAGAACGAGGGTCGTTTAAAACTCAGCTACTTCCTTTGGTTCCACCCAGAAATCGAAGGCCTACTACAGCCATTTCTGAACTTCCATAAAGAGACCTACAGTTACAACAAAATCGCAGGTTGCCAGACATCAAACGCACCCTTGTCTCCGGAACATTCGCCCCTTAAAAGATACACAAAAAATAATCTTTATTCTTTCCCTTGTCCCCCACCTTCAAACTGAACAACTGTCACAGGTGTGCCACTAGAAAGAAAGAAGAAGAAGTGAAGCAAGTGGGCTCGAGGGGAGAAGCGGTTGAGATCCTTTGGAATCAGCTTCCGGTCTCGGCGACGCACCGAGCCAAGGAACGAGGTCTCGGCGACGCACCGAGCCAAAGACGAGCTCTCGGCGACGCACCGAGCCAGGAACGAGGTCTCGGCGACGCACCGAGCCAGGAACGAGCTCTCGGCGACGCACCGAGCCAGAGAACGAGGTCCCAGCGACGCTTCGAGCAAGCCTACGCTCCGAGGAACGGGACTCAACCTGGGACATCGCTCCACAAGTCCGGCATCCGAGCGCTGAGCACCCAGCCACCAACCACGAGCAAGTGTTCGTGAGTGTCTCAACCGGGGACTTACCACTGAGACTGAGATTTTACTTTCTGACGATTATCGAAGACGTTATTTTTTTTATATCTAGAACATAAATGTTAAGACTGATAACGGCTGCTTGGCACTGTTATCTTTTTTCTTTCCTTTCTTCTTCTTTTGTAAATATATATTTCTTTATTATCATCCTGCACTGGCCTTCTTGTCTCTACTGACTCCGCGTACCTCCCTGGCGTGACAACAACAAATCCAACCTTCACAAAGAGTATTCGTGGTTTTCAAGACTGACTTTCCGAAAGACCTACCCTCTCGTTCACTTGCTCGTCTTGCGGACAGCAACATCGGGAAGCAACTGTTGTTAAGTTCTGACAAGCGACTTTGTTGGATTGAAACGTGTGAGGTTGTTGTAAAACGCTCGTGCAATGTGGGGTAAAAGTACGTTCGGATCGTCTGAATCGTCCACTACAAGCACGAATATGGTTAAAAGCTGAGATTTTTAACTTGAATATATCAACAAATGAAACCCTGCTTCCGCTTGTTTTCTTCTCCTGGTCTCCTTTCATCACGACATACAAACTTGTATGTTGCCTATTGATGGGCTAGATAAAAAAAAACTCTGCTTGACTTAACTAAATATGATAATTAGCAAAATACAAAACTGTAACGTATAAGTAAGGTTACGTTTTATTTTTTAAACTGTAACGGGAACGAGTTCCTTTTTCACAGATGGAACTTGTAACGGGAACACGTTCCAAAAATCAGAAGGAACGAGGAACGAGCTTTCGTTCCTTTTTTGAGGAACGTGTACAACACTGGCAAAAGCTCCTCTATTCCTCGGGGATGTCTACTTCAGCAAGCCTCCGCACGAAGGCGCGACGTTTTTCCACGTGCTGAGCATCTCGGGGAGCAAAAGGAGGGATCCCTCCCCCATCTGAATACCCTCTTACGCCATCTGAGTGTGATGACGCTGCGTGGAAGAAGATTAAATCCTTCACAGCCTTATCTAAGGCCCGTTGACGTGCTCGTGTTCATTTTAAAAGTGTCAAATGCGTTAAAACGGTAATTTGAGCCGGTTGGTTTATGATCACCAAAAAAAGCCACAAAAATACGCAAGGACTGGGGAAAGCGCCCCCGTCGTGCCCTAGGAAGAAAACGGCGGTGCAGAACTTGCTCGCTGCAAGTTTTTTGCGCCGTACTTGCTCTACTCTACTCTACTTGTAAGAAAAGCGAAGCGTGCGTTTCATCGAGGGACTGTGACCGCTGTTTAGGGCCATCAGACTCATTGCGGCCTCTGAAAGAAGTTTCCCTGTCGAAAAGATCCACTCGGCGGGCCGTTCTCAGTGACGCGTGAATCGAGCGACCATGCCTAAACACTCTCGGTGTAAAGTATAAATTAGAGAGTTTTATTAGACGCTGCGGATGGCGGGCCTAGCGGGCGCCGGCGCAATCTATGCTTCAATATGAAACCATAAGCTCCCACTAGCTATACGTAAAGCTCTAGTGTACGGTTCACTAAAACTTTTTATTAGAAAGGTATTGACCTCGAGACCCAGACTGAATTATGTGGAAGCGTGCTTTTCGTTTATTCATGGTTCTTTATGAGGCACGTGTTGATACCGTCTGTCAACATAGCGGGTGGAGTCAAATCACCCACACTAACGGCACAGAGCACGGGCAAGGGTACAGAGCACGAGCTCTTAGCAGTTGATTCCAGTGCTTTTGAGTGCTTTGATTGGCGGCTCTCATAGCTTCGGCCTCGCGTGCGTAGCATTAATTTTGCTCTTAGTAAGTGTAAAACAAAGCGTAATTCTGCTTTTCCCACTATGAGCCGTGTCGATCGAATCTCAAGGTGAATAGCAGATCGTACGCCGCGAAAACCTGGCCCAGCGGATGTGTGCTCAATCCGCAGCTTCCAAGTGACGGCACGAGCTCCTACTAATACAGCGGAGCTCTAGCGAACGATTTGTTTAATATCCCTATTCTATCTCAGTGTCCCCTTAAACTTGGTTGCTCTTTGTGGCTTGCCTCTGGTTTATATAGGATTACGACGGCGCGGATAAGAGCATTCCGGCGGCGGGGCCTCCGGCGGGCCGTGAAAGTGGGCTTCGTATAACAGGCTGCCCGGACGCATCAATATCCGAACGCGCTGCTTCGATGGAGATTTATGGCTGCCGAGCCGTAAATATCGCCTGGCGTGTCTCGGGCCAATCTCCAGCTCCTCGGGCCGGAATCGAGGCGCCCATCAAAGCGCGCCAAAGAACGAGGCCCTCTTTGCAAAACTATCGATCCGGGGATTCGCCTCCGATCCGGTCCCTCCGGAGAGGTTTTCCCACTGCCTATTTTACAGCGTTGACGTGGGAAGGGAAATGGCCTGCCGCCCGAGTTGGACCTCCGGGATTTCGAAAAGGGTGCTTAATGTGCCACTTCGGTCATCTTGCTGCCTAAAATCGCTGTGGACCGTTATCTTAAGCCTTATGTGAAATCGCAGAAAACGCCGTTTCGTCCTCCAGCAATCATGAGTTAGTCAGAGACAAAGAAGCACATTATCACTGGGGGTTCCTAACAACGCACGCATCTGAAACTCACGAGGTCGCAATTTTGAATTGTAAGTATCGCCAATGGCGCGAAAATTGCACAAGGCAACAAAATGGCGGCTCCCACGACGCAGTCGGGGAATGGAGCATTGCGACACTCTAACCGTAGTATATCCATTTTCTATATGTTGGAACTTTAGGGGTTTCAAGATGGCGCTTGAGGGTGTAACCGGGAGAAATTGTTTTCTCGTGCTTTGTCAGGTCATGGGGTTTGGAAAGTAACTGTATTTACTATCGGGAGAAAAAGTTACGAGGGACTACAGAAGATGACGAAAGATAAATCGCCTATACAATGGACTCCTTTTTGCTGGGCTCGTAGCTTTCAACTGCCCGGACGAAGGTGTACAACGTTATATCGGTGCCACGTACCAGTCCCTTTCCCAAACATCCTCTACCCTTTTCAAAACATCATCAAACAACATTGGTGGTCAGCATTTTCTGGGCACGAAGTGTGTGATTGTCCTGGTACAACACTCGGGCGGAAAGCGTTTTGATACGAGCCGAGTTCACTGTGAACGCAGGTTCAACACTCGTATCCATTACATGCCCAAAGTACGCGTACAAACAAGTGCGGAAACTGATCATTGGAGCAGCAGCTAGGAGATCACGCGAATATCTGAAAATAATCGATCGCACAGCGGGGATGGACTGAAGAGGCGCTTTGTGGCGGCCTTCGCATGAGTGCAGTTCCTTTCTCCTGCTGCGCCTTCCACCTTTCCTTCGCCACCTTAACTCAATTCCAGACTCTTTAGGCCCACAGCGCACGAAGGCGCCTGCTCCCCGAGGCTTAAGCGGAACACATCTTCCTCTTGGCCTTCGAAGCAAACGATTATCTATACACAGGCGTTTAGTTTTAGTAAACGAACAAATTTTTTCAATAAGCGTACAACACTTTTAGATGAGTGCTTGGGTAAGCATTTTCAATCAGTTTGGTCGAACTAGTTGTTCAGGGTTTAAACAGCCCTGGGAAGTGTAGCGTTGTCGAGAACTCACGCGGTTAGAAAAAATCACGTTGTTTTTTATGCCGGAGCATAGGCCGTATTAGGAAGACCGTTATCTAGCCCGGCCGTGGTAAGACATTACCACTTTTGTGTTTGTTTTTGAAATATTCTTTGGATTAGTAACAGCGAAAGAACGCTTTGAATGTGGACTGGAATATGTCTTGTGCGTGCCGTAGTGGCAGAAGGGCCCTTCGGTCGCCAAGAGAAAAACTGGACGCACACCATGGCCTTCGAGATTCTTGGCGCGCAGAGCTCTCCTCTCGCTATTCAATTCGTTCGAGAGACTGACAGAAAAACAAAATGGCTCTAGGTTGTTCCCGGAAATCATCATCATCGAGCTTGCATGGCTACCTGCCCGGATAAAAAGGCGCTCGTTTGCCGGGATTAAGGCCGTTTCACACTGAAACATTTGCTTCCATTTTCTTAGATTAATTTAAGCTTCGAACGTTAGTCTCCTGGACATCTATGCTTTGTGTGTCACGTGCAGAGATACTTCTTACTTAGGTTACCACTCTTCATACGAAGCACGGATGTACTGGTGACTCAGAGTTGTAAGCAGACATAAGCTCCGTAACATAACGCAACGTACGTAAGAAGGTGCTGCGGTGTGAACGGGCCTTTGTACTCATTGCTTCTCACCCAAACACTCATTAATTTTGAAAGTAAGCAAGAGGTTGAAATTGGAGTGTATCTTTTAGAACCTGGAAAAATATAAAATAACTGAACGAGTGATTTTTTTTTTCAGACGAACTGCGCTTTTAGTTTTTTTGGTCAAGAAATGAAGGCGAGTCAAAAAGAGTATCTATAAAATTTCTGTCCCAGAACTATTTTGTCTGGTGAGACTGAACAGACAAAATGGCTTGTTTATTATTTACTCGAAGACCGCGTTACTGAATCTCGTCATTAGACTTCAAATTTTATAGTTTCTTTCGTGATATTTGTTTTCCCGTTCTGTTGTTTTAGGCGTTTCTCTCAAGTGTTCCTTGAACGCGCCTGGCCTTGACTTTGCCTGGCCTTGAAAAACGAGCGTTTGGAAGGGCTGAAGGGGAGCTTAACGCGCCAAAAATCTCAGAGGCCATGCCCACACTATCCACTGCAGGTATAGCATGGTAACATAAACAGAGTGCACGCTTGCCAGGGCTTTGACGGCTTGAGTCCTTTCGCCTCGAGTGGAATTTTCTGCGACAATCTCTCCAACTGTTTACCGATAATCAGGGCCGGCTTCCTAGAAGCCACTGGGTGGAAGAAAGAAATGACAGAACCATCACACAAGCTGAGCGGACGCTTTAATCGCGTCTCGACACGCCCGCGCGTTGAGGCGCATTTGCAGTGTTAACAAAACTAAACGAAAGCCATTTAACGTTTTAGATGGTGATGCGGGCTCTGTGTTAGCACGGTCTTGCGGATCTCTGGAGAAGCTATGCTATACGCTCTTTTGCTGGAAAAACGAGCGTTTGGAAAAGCTGAAGGGGTGCTTTACGCGCCAAAAATTTCGGGGGCCATGCCCACACTATCCACTGCAGGTATAGCATGGTAACATAAAGAGAGTGCACGCTTGCGCTCTTCTAGTGTATGCTTCGAAACCTCATGAAAATGAAGAGGAAATCTGAAGGAAAACAAAGCCGTTCAAGAGGCGAATCACTGCGCAAAAAGAAGGTGGTTTGGATTATTTTTCTACGCCAAGGTAGACCTTAATATTCACTTCACATGAGACATCTGAACGCTCTGCGACGACCCATGTCACTCCTGCTGAATGTATTTACACGTTGTTTACCCCGTTACACCCACGATGCCTCCGGCACGTAACTATCAATGCAACCTATGACGCCGACTAAGGTTTTGGCGGAACCTCCTAGCAATTATTCAAGCGTCACACTGCTGCAATGTACCATGAAAAGTGAGGTGTAGTTTTGGCAGTATGGCACCTCGGCGGTCTCATAGCGTTCACACGTGTAGTCGAAGGTTTCTGTTAAGGAGCGGCACTCACATCTGGTCGCGAAGCTCAATCTTTGCAAATCAAATGCCATGAAAGACATGCCTACAGTGAACATAAACGTTGTTTATGATATTTTCCTTTTTTTTACAGTCTGGCAACAATATGTACACAGCGATCTATGTACTCCTTCATTTGTCTGACGGCATGATGAGGCGGTTACGCTGGCTGCCGAACACTGCGTGGGGGAGTGAATCGTTTGTAGAAAAACGAGTGTATGTGAAAACGCACTGCCCTCTTGCAAACGCGCATTTTTGTAAACAATAAATTTGTGTATGCTATGTGAGAGTCCCGTCATAGTCTTAGACATGCCGTGTAATACAGGCAGAAACAGCTGACGACGCCTCCCAGCTGTTTACTGCAGATGAACACCAAGCGAACCGGATTTTACGCCATCGGAACGTAGGATATGCAGCGCTACGCATTGCTTAAAAAACTCGAGATAATGCCATGGACTACAGGGAGAAGTGACCGCCCCAGATCAAAGAGAGAAGAGAATTATGTTCTTGCATTCTATTGCCACGCGCGTCGGCGAGCGAGCGGGTGCGTGGCCGAGTGGCTACCGCGCTTCCCTGTCGCACGGAAGGTGTAGGTTCGATTCCAGTCAGCGGACTGCCCTTTTATTTATTCTTTCAACTTGACGTTCTCGTAAGTTCGAGAACATTCTCCTCTGATCGAGTTCCGAATGTTCTACGCGCTGAATGTTCCAGAGACACACGCGGGTACAAAAGGTGCTCCGCGTGGCGAACCGGAGTCAGTCTCGCCCAAGCGCTCGATCCTGCTGTTACGCCACTATCGACACCCGCGACGCTCTATTGTTATCTTCTGTTTCCTTCTTTTTTTATTTTTGGGCACAAGTTCGCCTCATTAAACGTATAGTTTACTTCACCTTTCGTCGCCTCATCGCTTGTCATCCGTGACAATATTTATTAAACACCGCGACAAAAAAAGGGGGTGTAGTAGTCTGCACTATATCCCTTATTTTATTCTGGCATTATTGAGCCTCAGACAAGCGTACCGCCAAAGCTGATTCGCCACCGACGCTACGACGCAAGTTTGGGCGTAATATAATTCAATGAGTCCTCGATATATAACTGTAAAATTAAGTAGGACAATAATAAACTAATCATTGAAACAGATTTTTTTTTTTTGAAAAGACAAGGCTGTTTATTTGCAACGCTAAAAGAAGGACTTCGCTGAAACCCCATAAACCCCAGTAAGTCTAGAGGAACCTTAAGCATAAGTCGGCATTCATAAGGAGAGCATGCATTGTATCCTTTCCGTAAATGGGGTCTGTCTAAAAAACGCCATTTATCTATTTTCTTTTTAAAAAAAGAGAAAAAGAAAAGCTTAGCTCGTAGAAATAAAAAATAAATGTAAAAAGAAAAATGACAAAAAATGTAAGCTTAATTTACTGGGAACCAAGATTGCATTATTGCTGTACTGTCGGACAAAGGCCAGATTGCTTATCATAATAAAAACTTCATCAGATAGTGTCGACAAGCCCAAAACAATACCCCGATATTCGTTAGAATCTAACGGATATAAGTATCGTATCCGTCTAAAAACAAAAAAGCTTTAGCAAACCGTGGTCCGACCACGGTACAGTTTATGAAACCAATTGATGATGGCAGACAGGAGCTTGAAGCGCACTCACGCGAGGGTTTCTCTAACATAACAAAGAAAATTTACGTCACAGGAGGGCCTATATTAACTAACGGGAGGAGTAATTACATTTTTAGGTTTTTAATGACCCAGCAGTTCCGGTTGGGACCATAAGGAGATGTCCCGGAGCGTCGTAAGTTTACACAGAATTAAAGTTATTTTGCATTAAAAATGAAAAACAAAATTGTACTGATTTTACTTCATCTCTCTGATGACCTCATCAAGCGCATGCTGAATCAAGATAGAAACTTTGCGGCCATGCTTGTCACACGTGCTAATATATCTCGCACGAAATAAAGAGTTTCATTTTTATTCTCACAGAAACGCAATGAAGTATCTCGAAGGTGCGCTTCTTGGTGTAGGGTTTGATGAGTCATTCAAACTCCTTCAGAATTTTTATGACCGCCCTATCCTATTATTCTTCGCAAAATAAGCAAGAAAGCGCATAGGATGCATAGCACTATTCCAACATCTATTTCCCAGAAACTTTCTGCGAATTGTTATTAGTGGACGAAGTAGCTTAGAGTGAGTGTCTTGGTTAGACCTATTTGAATGTTACAGGTTAGGGCGTTGGCAGAGATAAAGAATACCGAAACAAAAATTCAAGGGCACACATAACAACACGCCTTTCGTCCAATTTCCGGCATCTCAGTAATTTTGTCTTCACCCTGAAACCGTCAAACAGACCCTATATTGCTGCTGCAAGAAGTCACTTCTGCAATTATTTAGGAGCGGTCATTCCTCGGATGCTCGTTGCTACACTTGATAAGGGGCAACAGGTCTTTGATGCTTAAGTACATCCGGAGCTTGGACCTCGTGGGTGGCAAAGCCCCGAGCCTCAGCAGTGCTCTTTCGAAATGTTTGTAAAAATCCGTGTAACTCGCACGGCAAAAAAAAAAAAAGAAGAACAGCAGGGACAGTTTACGTGTAAGTCGATCAACTTCATCAATCAAGAGACAACAATAGCTCGAGGTGCCAGCGCGAAGCACTAAGCAAACGATTTTCCTTGGCCGTTGCGAAGTCCTCTTCTGTCAGCGGGTTTTCCTTTTTCACAACTGTGACATTGTTCGTGCCAATTCGAAGAATAAAAAGGTGGTTTAAATCTGGCTGACAGAGGTTAACATGACTCTAACCTAGCTGCAATACCGGCGGATTTTTTTTCTTCCCAGGTCAACGCCGCTGATTTCACTTGTTATCGTCGATCCCACGGGACCACGGTACTCTTAGCACCGGCACGATACTGGTTCACGGTTCGCCAGCCGTGGATTGTGCCTTCATCTTTCCGCTGCATGGGCGGTACGATAAATATCGACGTTCTTTGTCTCCTCTCGTTATCAGACACGTGGGTCTCTTATCTACTATGCGGAACAAAAAAGTAATAAAACAATCCAACATGAAATATGCGAGAAAACATAGGTGACGCAAAACAAGAATGTGTGACCATGACGCATGTTTTGTGAACACCTTTCAGCGGCCGTGGAAATATAAAAAAAATGCTTTAACGCATACCAGAAGTGACGACTTTCAAGGTGGCTGCGCCTTTGTGAAAAAATTGTATACTCGGGGTACAATTTTCCTTGTCATTGCCGTTAAGGTTACACGTGGTCATTCCACTTTTGAGCACTGACTAAATCTATGGACGCGCTCTCCTCCTCTCCTCCGAAGTGCCAAGAAAACTAATCTTTGCGTATAACAAGATAGCGTAGTGAACTACTGCCACTGGCTAAGAATAACGTTCCATTGAATCCTACCGACTGAGGCGCTGATTGTCAAAGGAACACGTGGCGGCAGGTTTTCTTCTCCGGCAAGTAGAGGACCCAAAAGAGCTTGCCCCAGCATTCTATACGTATTGTCAGACAACACCTACAGTATTATCAATTTAAGAAAAGTCGCATATTTCCAAATGCAACCGCCGTATTTATTCGTGATGGAATGTCGTCGAGGGAGGTTAGCAAATCGAAACCGAACCTTAGTGCCAAAGGGTTCCCAGAGTGATTTGTGCGGTGCTATGTCCCCTTCGATTTGGCGAGAGGTCTATTCCAGATCGCCCGGTAAGCTTACAGTAGTGGCGCGCACGAGCAGTAGTGACGGTCCCGCACTCAGACCAAGCCGGTATCGTTTCAGGAGTTCGCTAAAACATTCTAGTCCCAAAGACAAAAAAAAAAAAAAAAAATGCAGCGTAAGAAAAGAAAGAGAAAGAAAAGATCGTATTACACGCTGATAATTGGCTCGATAGTCACTTTTCGGCCTTTAATGCAACAAAGGAGGATCTTACGCCCCCAAAGAAGCCCTTTGCGTAGTTACAACGAACACTTCAAGACGCCTGTGAGGTCTGATGCGCGTCATTTTGATGCAGAATATAGGTTATGTTATAAAACAATATTAGTTCTTTTTTTACGACTCAGGGGATTGTAAATTTATGTGTCTATTTTGGCTTAAATAAAAACTGCATTTCGTTTTCGTATTTCTTTTTGGTGGCGCACTCTTTTGCCAAGAGCAGGGCAAGAGCAGGACAAGACACTGCGCACCATCGACACGTTACTATAGAGTGGTAGACCGTTTTTGTCTGTGAAAGCACGATACATCTGTTCTCAAACCGAATCAAAACACAAAAGTCCCACAGCAAGCGCACCCGGATGACAAAACGCACCCTTAGCCCAAACAGTAGCATACATGGAAGTGGCAAAAAACTTTCTATCTTTGTTTTCGCTGCTATTAGCATGTGTTAAAAGCGCATCAAGAGCACCCTTCACCGAGCAAAGCAGCGCACAATGGTCCGCGACTGGCCCAGCAGGCTCTCGCAGCAGGCAGCAAAGACCAGAATTCTCGTCGACGCACACAAATCCCCGCAGGCCTTGCGCCGACGTGACAGCATTGCAAACCTTTTTGAAAAGTGCGCGCTGTCCATTAGCTGCTGCGTAGATTGACCGAGGCCTCCATATTTTGGACACGCGTGTTGAGCATGCATTGAAAACGACTGCTGTGTCAGTGTTCGGCACGTATTCGGGTGCAACTGTATTCGACGCGAGTACTCCGTCGACGCCTGGCGTGAACTCGAATCAAATTACACATTTCGCGCAGGAAGTTATGTTCAAAATATGGCGGCCGCCAGTGTTGCTCGACAAACTTTCGTGAAGGGTATGTTCCACAATAAAACTGCGAAGGAGTACCAACACGCGCGCCGTAGCGCAAACCGCACACAGCCTTTAGCCCAAACTGCCGCGTATGTGCAGCGCCCAAAAGAAGTTCTACCTGGTTTTCGATGTTTTTTCCGCGGCCATTAGCCCAGATTAAAAGCGTATCACGAGCATCTCCTTCGTCGAGCAAAGCCGCGAGCAAAGCTCAGCCTTCGGTCCAGGAGGCTCTCGTATCTAGCGCGAAAAAGCCTCGAATTGTTGGCAAAAGCACGCGGGTCTTCTGCGGCGACACAGCGCCGACATGAAAGCGTAATTCCAGGCTCTCCATAAATGAGCAGCTAGATTCACGAGCCGCAGCGGCGCTAATGAAGATTGCCCTCTCCGCGGAAGGCCATTTACGCTCCGAGTCAGGGTTCCGGCGCATCGTGGCAACAGGAAACTTCATTCCGCGCTGATGCATCGGCGAGTCTGACTTCCCGATTCGGGGCCGGTCATTTGATTCGTTTATTTATACGAAGCCACCCGGCATCGCCCAAGGGTATTACTGGGGCATACCAGAGCCCCAATAGACGGTACGGTTAGGATACAATTCCCAAGGTTTCTTGTGGGACCGCCCTTACCGACGCAAATTGGCGATCCTTACTATTCCAAAATTCGCCTTTCTGAGCTCTAGGAACGGTGTGAGGAAGTTCGAGCGATATTGTCTTGCTCTGTCGCGGACTGGCCTTAACATTTCTGGAACATGCACAGCCGTTTCCTGCGATCACGAATAAAAAATCATGTAGCTGACAAGCAGGACTAATTAAAGGAGCCATGACAAGATCTTTTTACTTTCGCTATAATACTACCTAGAATCAGTCCCTAATGTTAATGACTGAAAAAATCAGCTAGAACCCATCCTTTGGGAATGATTATCTACGTTAATGCGAATAGCATCAAACGGTGCGGAGTTATGCGCGTTCGTCAGGTGGCTGGCACACTCTAGATACGCCAGCCCACTCTTGAGGCGATTCTAAATTTGTTGACACTTTCACAGCCCTGCGCACGATCTCCGCAGCCCAGCACGTGCGTTTGTGTCACTTAGGAAGGCGAGCAAAGCACGCGCCATACGCACAAACACTCAAATGGTACCGACCAGACTTTCTGGCGTCTCAGCTAGTCTCAACCAACGGTACTCTAAACGGTTGTTTATATCTTTACCATAGGACGCGCTTACAGCGCTGTCACAGCTACCGGTGCGCGCGCGTTCCATGCACGAGGGCTCATTCCGCTCTCGTGAGGCTGAGCACGGCCGCACATCACCCTCTCCCGAGCGCGGGAGAGGGTGAAATAGCAGTACTGCATCGTCGAAAGAAACATCTGTTTAGCAGGTTTAGGCTTTGCTATCAGAGTAGCCTCAGGCTCTTATTTTGATTCTGCAGATTGATGTGCATCGCAACGTAGAGGCAATTATTTTGTCTTTAACGTGAAATGTTTGAAACCGCAAATTTCGTTTGCAGGCTCGCGATATGGGAATCTGTTTCGTACCTGCTTCTAGCCACCAAGAGTGATTCACAAATTCGCTCGTTCTTCCGTTTTAATCAACGCCCGAAATAACGAAAGTGTTAGCTGGCTGAGACCGGTTGATCACACGCATGTGCACCGAAGGCTATGTTCCAAATCTCACCCGAGCAACCTGCCTCCTACGTCAGCGGGTAATACCACGTGACATCACGAGTAAACGATCCGCGACTTGATTTTGGAACGGCCTGGATAATCACCTGGATACTACGCGGATTGGCTTCGTCTTGGGCTACGGCAAAAGGAAAACACAGCAGCGATGGCAGAAAATAGCAGACGATCTCTTTTGATCACGGAGAAAGCACTCGAAGAGGCGATAATATCAATGACGACGCGGTGTTTTTTGAGGTGGATCCACCAGCTGCCCTTTTACTCACCTTCCTTATGAGCTGTATATTGAGATGAAAATTACTTTCTCCTTACAGTTAGACATCAAAAATGTGTTTTTATTAATCAGCGTGAGCGCCCTAAACATATATATTCCACGCATTGTAATTTGTACCGATTATGTATTGCAGAAATTTATTCCACACGGTGCAGTGGTACAGCGCGAGGGTGCTTTCTCAAGTATGATATGAAACTTACATAGCTGAATTAACCTGAGACTGCTCGCCTGCACCCTTACGATTTTTCTATGGAAACTTACGTCTGCTTTGACGCGAATATGATTACAATAAAATCTTTGAAGCCTTCACTGCTTTACAAGCGTTATCCTCTCATTACGAACACTCTGAGGAAACAAAAATACTACCTTATCATTTACTGCGTTTAAGCGCTTTCCAGCCTTGAACGTGAGAATATGGCATGCACTCCAACGCCGAGGACGAGGAGAAGCTCCCGTTTACGCTCGCACACTCATAATAACAAGTATACCTTCCCGGGGAAGGTGCACGGTCTGGATGTAACGCAGTTAATCTATGCGTTGAAAACAGCAAATCGCAATAACCACTACATGCTGCACCTCATTCTCTCATTTCGGAACGTCCGCCACCAAAGCCAACGGAGCAAGCGAGCTTTGACCGCTGTCGGCGCAGAAAGCAGACGACGAACAGATCACGTGACGTATTTACTCGACTTGATCCGAGGTTACCCACCGATCGAGGAGGTAACGTGAGTAATTACTCAGAGTAAACAACCGCTTCTGGAACGCGAGTTCTGACGTCATCGAGTAAGCCCGAGTAAGTTTTGCGAACGCCCCTGTACGAAACCTTTACTCCGGAGTCGGATCGAGTAAATTTTGGAACACAGCCGAAGACACGCATTCTGTGACGTCATAACTAATTGAAGCGTGTGCTGGCCTGCACTACTACGTTGGTACGCTTGGCGTCGTCGTCGTCGTACCTTATAATTATAGCGTGATGACTGTTTTCGCCCATCCCATCGGGCTATCGAAGCATCTCCGGCAGGCGTCCCCACCTTAATTCGCGCACCTCGAGCGTCGTTCGAGGCTGTGCACGGCCACTCTCCGCTTCCAAAATTCCACAGAAAGCTCTCCCTAAGGATCTGAGTTTCGTCGCTTGTCACTAACCTAATGGAACGCAGTTTCCTGCTTCATCAGAAAGGACCACTTAACATGCGAAGCCATCGTCTCGTCTGCTTGCAAAGAAAAACAGTATTCAAACTTTATTACGGCTTTTTATTATTACTAGATTGCACTGAAGCGATAGAAAAGGTATTAATGATTCGATATTGTGAAGACGCAATGCTTAAATCAAATATTTGCTTTCTTATCAGATAATTCAAATCTCGCGTCACACCCAGATGCATTTTTTTTCATAGCAACACCCTAGCAACGGCTTGTTTGGGGAACAGCGCCATGTTGTTGCGCAGTGTTGTAGACGTTACCGAAAAGAGATTTACGAAATACGTTACTTGCAAAGTAAAGGAACGCGTTACCAACCTACGTTACCTCAAAATAAAAGGAACGCGTTACCATTACCGCTGCCGGCAAAAGGTAATGCAAGTTCCTTTTGCGTTACTTTTCAATTATGAATAAACTCGTTTTACTGTTTCGACGCTAGAGATTTGCAGAAACGTCATATTTCAAGAAACATTATGTCCATGCAAAAACTGAACATAATTATATTATCTTTTTTACGGCTTCAGATTATTACTCACAAGCAAAAAAAAAAAAAATAAAGACGCCAAACTTTACATTACACTTTCTGGTTCAGAGGAGAGCGCCTGCTAGGGGCGCGACCGAAACATCTCGTCGCCAATACTCAGTGAGAGTTTAACAGGGCGAGGCTTCTTGCTTGATTCCGCGTTGTCATCTGCGCTCCAGTCTCATTTGCTGCCACCAACAGTTGCCGTCGCCTATTCTCCCTTTCCCACCTCTGCCACGCATTCCACCTAAAACTGGCTGCGCGTTTGCCTTCCCACAGCAGAGCCGTAATGTAGAAGACGACGGAAACACGCCCCGTCGTCTGGGGAATTACCGCGCGCGTCGCCATCCGGCGAGATATGGCAGAACGCAGAGCAAAAACGCGAACAGCCTTGTTCCAGGACGAAATAATAAAAAATAAATAAAAATATACTGTAGTTATAAACTACAACGGTTCCATTTCCGGTGTGTTTAAACATGTATCATAAAACAGAATTCAAACACTCGTCTGTGTTTTTGTTTGTTTGTTTTTTGTTTCTATCGCAGAGGCTCAAACAAAGACGAAAGGTTAAAGAACCAAACAAATCAAAGTAGCTTTACTGAAAAAGTTTCACTCCCGCGCCAGTCCCTGCCGCAGGTTATTTCGTGCATCTGTGGGTTCCATTCAGGATTCTTCTTTTTCATTCACTTACGCAGAAGCGGCGCTGCTTTCACCTCAACGTTTCCGGTACGAAGGGAAATAAAATGCATAATAAGCGAAAGTTGAGAAGGCCCACGAGACCTTAATTTCCTGCGAAATATATTGACGGACACATCCGAAACTGTGTCGGAAACCGCTCGCATTGGGGCACAACCTCCGGAAAAGGAAAAATATTTCCGGTCCTTTGCCGTATCCTGCCAATGAAGAGCGCCGATGGTCTAAACGCTGCACACCGACGCACACGGTTCCACTGCCGCGTTTAAGTTTAGCAGTCTCGCGACCGCAAAGTTTAGCGGACAGTGTTCAGGTGCCACTATGACGTCACTTGACGCCATGAAATCACGTGACACTGTTACAGTGACGTGGCACCATAGAGTTCCACTAGGAAGAGCGGAGAGAGGAAATTCGCCCTCCCCTCTCACCCCGCACGTCGTCTGCTCCGCCGAATGGGCTGTACCTAACATCCGGCTGGCTTTCAAACTCGGTTTAAAATCGCGTCATTTTGGAAATTTCAAGCGCAGATGCGCTAATTTTAATATGCAAGTTATCGTGTATTGCTACGCTCGATAATAAAACTAACCGAGTGTAATTGCGACGTTACCTGCGTGCGAATAAAAAAAAATGGAAAACTGTGCAGAGTGGCCGGTCGCTCCGGCGCAAAGTAAATCCGGTTGCTGTAGCTATTTTCACTACACGAAGTTCGTACTGGTGTAGGCCTTTAGCGACAGTGCGTGGAACTCTGTAGTAATAAACAAAAACGTGCTCTCCTGGCGCAGGAGACGCAGCGGTTGAGTTGCCGGCTGACTCCATTGCTATTGAAGTAACGGAACCATGATACGCAAGTTGATAATTTACTGAAATAAAACAACAGAGCGCTAAAGGCTGATTTTGGAGTAGCCATGAATATTCTAAGAACGCGAACCACTTCATTACGGCAGCCACGAGCGCGAGTTCGATGTTCGGTGCAGCCCGCCGGTACAGCCCAAAGATGGAGAACGGCGACCTCCCGGTTTGTCGTCTGCTAGCGGAGTCGGGCGCGTGCCCTCTTTCTCGTTTTACCCCGCCGAACCTGCTGAACTTCCCGGATGTGTGGAGAGGGCGCTGCGGTCTAACAAAATGGCGCCGCCCTGAGAGCGCTCAATGGAATGGTCTATAATGTACGCTAGAGGTTCAGGTGGCACCGGCGACGTTCTTGCAAATTGACCCGTAAGTGTGACGTCATGGGTCCAAACAAACCGTTGCTAGGGTCGTTGTTATGGACGAATACATGTGGCTCGGTTTCGCTACGAAAACCCGACCGTTCAAAAATCAGGAGTAGGATTTAAACTTCAAAAATCACAGATGTAGAAAGCTTGAATGTCATATATGTTTCGACAGAAGTGTGCCGGTAATCGCTCGTTTCTGAAATATTTACGACTGCAACTTCCGGTCCTCAAGATGCCTGCAGCAGACGACGAATGCGAGAAGTATGCCGTCTGCCGCACGCCCGCCGGCCAAGTGGGGCCGTCGTTTAAATCGTGTGAATAAAGACGATATTCTGACATCGCATTGGTTTGAAATATAATGAGTTTCAAACACTTATAAGATTTCATAGTGGGGTGCGATGCAAAATATGGCTTATCGAAAGTCCGGGCGTCGATCGAGATGATCGTCTGCTAAAAGATCGCATTGCACCCGTGAGAAAAGCACTTCAGGCGAACGGCTGAGATCCCAAATATTGTTTGCGGACTCGCGCTATGCGAGGGTGCTTCGTATACCTGGTTGTAACCATCGCGTGGAGGAAGGTTCTTGCAGTTTCTTCAGATTTCCGCAAGACCCCAAAGCGCGAAAGAACTGGATAAAAAACATAAGGTGAGTTTATTACAGATTGTACTCGCATCGCGGGTTTGATGAAGATCGTCACCAAAAGAGAACATCCACGGAATTTGATGTATACAAAGGGCAAAAAAACAAAGCAAAATATTGCGAAATCGCGATAGACATGCAATTCTTTAATAACCTGACAGCCACAATAATAATAATAACAAACGACTTACTCTCGACGGCGTACGATTTGTTTCTCATGCTGGCCTGCACTACGCCGGTAATCAATGCACTTCAGCTCGTCGTCGTAACTGATGTGCGTGACGTGGTTTGATTTTACTGCATTTTCACCCCTCGTAACAAAGCTAAGTTGTTCACAGAAAAGAAATAACGCACATTGCGGAGGCCTCTACGGTTATGGCGATGCACTTGTTTTTGTCGCTCGTTTACCGACGCAATTCAATGAAGACGCCCGCTGCAACAGAGGCCAGCAAATCTATCGTGTCGTCTGCTATCAAGGCAAAGCGGAGTGTAATACTTCAGAAATGGCTTTCATTGTTGCAATACGACACTGAGACGACAAGAACATCTTCATAATTAGATATCAAGAAGTTAGGTTGCTTACAAAAAATTGTTTAGTTACTTGTAAGCAAAAACCTAGCCTCATGTGGAGCCTCCATGCATTAGTCCATAGCAACGTCCCTAGCAACCGTTTGTTTGGACCCAGACGCCATGTTGACGTCATCACTTGCAGGGTCAATTGTAGCAGACAGCAGCCAGTCGAAAATTTATTTCCGGTAATGCATTTCTAAGGGTTAAAGCGGTGCATTCTTTCCTCGGGCTCGATTATAAGAGGAAATATTGCGAATAAGTATAACGTAAAATAGTTTTGAATGTTTATCAATCACGTAAATGGAAATATTGGACAGTTACGGTGTTTTTGTGCGGAATTCGTGCGATTAAACACGGTGCTAGAATAGCCTCACACATGCATTTATGTGCACTGTAGGGCACTCTTAGCGCGAACACGCCGTCGGCGCAGTAACAGGAAACGAGTAATTCCCTGTGCATGTAGACGATCAAAATAAAGTAAAGGACAAGTTAGAAAAAATCATATTTGCAATAAATAAGTATTGCTTTATTCTCTCTGCTCGTGCATATGCACGAAGATGCTTGCTCTGCGTTCAAAACACCTTAAATTCTAAAAGCGCCAAAAGACAAGGACAACAGGAAGGAATTGGACGAAACGATGCGCTCGTTTCGTCCGATTCTTCCTGTTGTTTTTGTCCTTTGGCGCTTTTCGAATCTATAGGATGTACCAACTCGCCCAACTACAAATTTTATTACAGTTGAAAACTCCAAACGCACGCTCGAAATCTTTGAAAATAGGAAAACGACAGAAAACCGGTGCCCGATAAAAGCTGCCCGGCATAGGAAATAATAAAACGAGAAACCTTTTCATAGCTCACGTACTTTATCCTTTCGGGTTTGTATGTTTTAACCACTCGCAAGGATGCAGGACGGGGTCATTTTCATATGCACGTGACAGGACTTGCGTATTAGCAATATAGAACCGTCACCCGAATGCTGGCCAACCTTGGAACACACTCTACTTTCCCTTTGAGTGTTATTTTGCTTAGATTCGTCGCTTGTGTTCACACATCTCCTGTGGAGCGCAGGTTTGGGCCTAAAATATAGCGGAGTTTAACACCATTCACCGATAAAGAAAAAGGTGACTAAAACGATTGCACTTTTACAACCTTAGTAAGGTGCATAATGTTCAGTAAGACCCAAATAACAAAAGTGATCCATGCTATTTTCCAGCCAAGAGAAAAAAATCACACGCGTTTTTCCATAGGAATGAACAGGAGCGCGGCAAAAGTAGACTGGTTGCTGCCTGCTTCAACTTGCATCCCGGAAGTTGCATAAACACTGGCGCCATTTGAACCTTTGGCGTGAATTTTAATAACTTTATGCGTGGCATCATGTGACGTGATACTAAATTCTGGAAAGGATAGCGGAGAAAGTTTCCCCATAAATCTAGCTGCAAAAATCCCCATAAATTTAACAAAAACTTTCCCGAAAACTACGGAAAACTAAATTTTCCGACAAACATACCGGAAAGATTGTGACGCCAGCGGACGACGTTACGACACATGGTAGTGTCGCAATGCAACGCCACTCTGATTCCCAGCTAAGCTTAGTGGATAAATTTTCTCGCCAAATTAAGAATTGGCCACGACGTACACGAAACACACACGCGGACGTCCGGGAAAGCTCGCCAAAAACGGGCCAACACCATTCAAAACAGAGAGGAACATCACCAGCCAGTGGAGTCTGATCAATGAAATACTGCAGCTTGGCCGACTTGGTTGAACATGTTGCCGACTTCGCACCTAACAAAGAGCACAAACGTAGGTATTCAGGACAAAACGCAACACAACACTACAAAGACAAGATCAGTGCGGTGCGTGTGGGTTGTGTTTTGTTCTGAATAGCGCGCTGTGAAGTCGGTAACATGATCGATACAAACGACTTTATAGAATTAAATTACGAGGGAATTGAAAGGGCCAACTAATTAGAATACGGCCGCGAACGTCAAGTGCAGAAAGAGACAATCGAGGCTCCAAGTAGTAACTCGATTTGGGAAAGTGTTACAGGCGCGCCCTTATAACTGGGTTACCAAAGAATGGGACCGCGCTTTAGCGGATTCCTTTTTTTATTTCTCGCTCGAGATTTTTATTATTCAAAGCCTTAAAGCGTTTAAACGACATTTCAGTGTGGTGCCCAACTTTGTATTTGCTTAGGCAACGGCGTAATTTGATGAAACGAGACCAGCATTAGACGCGGCTTGTAAGTTTAAACACAACGGGGCGAACTACGAATTCGACTAAGCAATGTATATACAGCGTGTTCCCACAAAAAAATAAGGTTGTTTTTATGTTGTTCTTGTTGTTGTTTTTTTTCGCGAAAATAAATTACGCATCGCCAAGTCACTCTGACGCTTCGAGTCAAGTGGCAAAACTTGAGAAATAACCGTTCTCTGAATCACAAGTTAGGTTTCTTATGGAAATTTCAATGAAAAGATTTGGTCACTTTTCGCCCGTTTTTGGTGACTGGCGCCGTTCAACAGCATGCATTTCAGAGCTTCGTCAGCCGCAATTTTCCCATGAAAACTTTTAGAAAATCGCTTTCAACTTTTGAAGAAGAACGGTTAGTTTTCAAAATATGGCGTCTGGTTTGGAACACGAGAGCTACATTTGGCCGGAAACCGAGAGTTCGGCAACGCGTAGTACATATCTTGCGGGGAAAACAAACCTGTAAATTTGGGCGCAGGGGGAAGGAGGGGGGGGGGGGGTGACACCCTGATAAAGCGCTTCTTGAATTCTGCGGTCGGGCATTGTTTACGTACGAACAACAATCGGAGGACACATCATTTTCAAAAAGAGAAATTAAACAACAGTTTGCTATGTCCAATATTTCTGTTTGACATAAAAAAGAAATTAAAAAAATATTGCCGAGCGCAGGGCCGCCAAAGCAACGCTCGGTCACGAACTTCTAGAAGGTTCTCGTTTATTCTTGCTCCGGATATAACTTGCATCATTTATTCCTGCTTTCGTTGTTCTAGAAAGTGTGTGTTCATTCTCGCCCCAAGCCCTCGACGCTCGAGCCTTCTTTGCCGAGTCTTCGAGATAGTGCTGCACTCTAGATAAGAGGCTGCCCGCGACCTTGTCGAGTCAGTCTCGCCCAGCGTTCGACTCTGCTGTTACGACGACTTCGACGCCCGCGACGCTCTGCGGTTATCTTCTGTTTCCTTTTATTTTTGGGCACAAGTTCGCCCCATTAAACGCTCAGTTTACACAGTTATTCACCGCCGCATCCCTTTTCATTCGTGACAGTATATTGTAAGAATTGATGGGACACTTCTACGGCTACTCAATAAGCAAGACTTCAGAGTAGCGACTCTGGAGACATCTCGTGGCTTAGAATAATGGTTGCCACTTATACGACGTTTTATTTGAAAATGCAAAAGACACTTCTTGAGTCCTCCTGAAATGTTACAATTGTCCGCAACAGAACACAACA
Source organism: Ixodes ricinus (assembly GCA_037355805.1). Taxonomy (NCBI): domain Eukaryota; kingdom Metazoa; phylum Arthropoda; class Arachnida; order Ixodida; family Ixodidae; genus Ixodes; species Ixodes ricinus. The sequence goes on along the minus strand of JAZHYW010067206.1, from coordinate 1,862 downwards.
TTAGCACCTGCGGTCTCTGACACCGTGTCTAATGCTCAGCAAGATGGATTTTCAAATCGTAACTGTCGCCGATTGGTCCCGCTCTGCGCTAAGCAACAAAATGGCGGCCAGTCACGAGATAACCTAAGAACGGAAAGCCGAAACTTCCAGACTTGGCCATAGAATGTCACACCCTTTTCGGCAAGCGTCTTACATTCTTAGCGAGGGTTCTGAAACATTGTGTCGTATGACGTAGCAGCGTACTAGCCAGGGTGTAAAATAGCCAGGTGGCTAAACGAGAGCCGACTGGGCGACCTGATTGTGGCCCAGCTTCAGGAAGGTTCGCGGTACTCCACATAGGCGGCGCTCACAAAAAAAAAAAACAAGAAACCAGGAACAAAATATTTTTTTTTATTGCAGGCAACGCGATCCACTGGCAATCTATTTCATAAACTGTGCGTGCACCATATAAGCTTAATCGAGTAGACTAATAGTATATTTAATATATAGGTTCTGTTTTGCCCGCAGCGCGACAAAATGAAGGCGAGCTGAGAAGTCAGCTGAGGAGCTGAGGCGTGTCTTGATTCTGTCGACGGCGTTGATTCCACTACGCCTCCGGATATGCGGAGGTATCTAGATTATACATTTCCACTGTTTACGTGCAAGGAAGATAAGTTTGAGACCTAAGTTATTTGAAGCCAATGGTACGCCTTTCGAGCTGCACTGATGTAACACTCTTCTCAGCACGACCAAGTCATCCTAATTCAACATCGCCCGCGTTAAACATCACCGCTTTTTTTTCTTTCTTTTTTTTGTGGGGGGGGGGCGGTGGGGGGGGGGGGGCGTAACTTGACCGAGAGTACGGAACACAACAGTAGCGGTCCATACCTCAAGAATCTTGGCCGTCCCCAGGCGCTAAAACAAGGCGAGAAAGGCCACTTTCGTCTGCTACCGCCCGATTAGTTTGCCCCAAGCGCTTTCGGGAGCGAAACAAGAACAAAAAGCAAAGAGCACGCCAGACGTTTCCCAGACGATTTCACAATGCCAGCCGCCTGGCGGCTTCGAAAATACGTTAAAGTTAAGAAAAATGTCGGTAAATAATTATGTGGTAACTCTCTTCTGCCAGGATTTAGTAAATGCTACATTAAATTAAAGAAAATCGCTAATACGGTGCGTTCTCTCGGAGGTCTACACCAACCGGAGTCCATCGCCTTCTGTACGCCGCCGCGCCAACTATCGAGGGGCGGAGCTGCCTGCCCAGCGGAAGCCTCCAGGACACAATCCGGCCGCACAACTGCGGCAGGGTTCAGCGGTCGTCTCCCACCTGCTTACCTTACACCTTGGTAGCAGCAGAAGCTACCATCATGATTGATGAATGACCATTTATCATAGTTCGATGAGGTCGCTGGCGCGATCATTACAACCATATAAAACACGCCCGTTATGTGAGAATTAAATACAACTGAAAGACATAATGTTTTAGCCAACGCATTTTCCTGGAAACGTTTAATGATACAGGAGTTCCCAGCAACGATGCCAAGTATTGTTGATCACATTATTTTCCACTTCGTTTGGCGAACTGTTCTTATTTTACAGCTTTAACTCCGTGCGCTCGTTAAGCTCAGCACTCATTTTCTTTTCCTTGAGCTATTCCTTGCGGCTTTCCCCTGAAACTCATAGCAGGAATGAAGTGCAACGATAAAAACACAAAACAAAGAGACATGGGTACATTAAAAACTGTAAAAAGCTATGTCGCTGAGCGCAGCAGATGTTTCAACCGGAAAAAGCCTTCCTCTAATATGTTCAAGTAAACTGCGCTTCAAATAAGTTTTTTAAACGTTGTTTTTAAACTTCTATTGATTTATCGATCTGGTGCGATTAAT